>VCCN01002867.1:7287305-7304881 GCA_006491835.1 Architeuthis dux
GGTGATGTGACAGTTTCTATTGAGTGACTAACCAGACCTGTCATTCCTTTTCCTTTTATTACAAATCATCCAACCTTTCCTCTTTATTTTTTTCCTATTGCTCTTGCTCCTCATTAAATCAATTGGTCAGGTGCTTCTAAGAATAAAAACTAAGACAAATGAAAAAAAAAAGAAAAACGAACAGGGTCTGATACGTGAATCGCAAGATCCATGGAAGCAAATTTACATTCTAGATCCTTACCTGTAAATAATGCACAAGTATACATATTGAGTTCTCTTTCATCTTTTTTTTTACTGCCATAAAAATCTCTTGTGAGATGCAAGCAAGAAGATATCTGTCTACTGCCGGGATGCACAGAAAATAAAATAATACAGTTCTCTCCACAATAGACATATCAATTCTAAAGGAAATGGTGCCTAGTGCAAAATGATCCATATAGATGTTAATATGCAAAGAGAAGTCTGATTGATTTTATTTCTTTCTCTGGCATGTGATTTAAAATGATGTAAGAACACTTGCATGTCAGAGAGAGCAGCTGCAATATTTGTGAAACTGAACTTTTTTTTCTGTTAGTTTCCTAAAAACTTATGAACAACTTTTTACAGTTACAGCCTAGCACATAGAAGAGTAATGGGAGAGTGGTTTACCCAAGTGACTTTCTTCACCATTAACTCATTCAGGCTGTGAGTGCATGTATGTGCGCTTTAAATTTTGGGGCAATTTTTAATATGGCAGCCATTTTGAAAACAAAATGAGGTCACATGACTTATATTTGTATAATTTTGCCATAAATGAAATCCATATCTTATAACCTTCAAAATGATGTATGATTTCCCAGGGTTTCTTAGAAAATGAGAAAACTTAAATTATTAACCCAGGATTTAATGAATTAATTACTGTGCCATGTCAGAGAAAACAAACATTTTGTCAAGATATTTGACATTAGGAAAGAGTGCAGGGAGAATAGATTCATGGCTTTCCCAAGAGCCTTAGTGCAAAGTAAACATAAGCAGCCTCAGCCAAAATTCACTTGTAATAAATCCATGGCCTTTCCCATCTCCTTCCATGACGACCTTGATTGTGCTAACCTCTGCCATGTCTTACCGGCAAACCTTTCTATCGCATCCCTTCATCTTGTATCTGGTCTTTTCCTACTGTGTTTACTGTTCCATGGGCATCAATCTGTTAACCCTTTGCTCCATCTGTTGTCATTTCTTCTTGCTAGGTTTCTAGCCCATCTCCATTTTTGTTGTTTAATTATTTGTATAATATCTTTCACACTTGTCCACCCACGGATTCATGTTGATCTATTTCTCTCTATCCCTAGCATTGCTCTTTCCATCGCTCTCTGTGTGATTCAAGTTGGTTAATTTCCATGTTTGGAGATTGGAAGGTTGGGGATGAACAGAACGGAATCCCAAATTGTTTTTAACCTGACAGCAGATTCCAAGAGAACAGCTACATCTTGGCCTTTTTGGTCCAATGGCTTCAGGTCAGATTTACAGGTAGGAAGAGTATTATTTAATTAATCTTTATCTGCTATTCTCACTATTATCCAATAAAGGATACTAATCCTGATTCTGAATGTTATTTTTATTCAGGCAATGATTTTACAGACATATACAGTGTGAGTGAAAAGAAACTCCCTATTGGAAATTGGTAATAACTTTATTATTTATTGGTTGATTGTAGTCAACGGAATATTACACAATGATTCACCCCACAACTGAAAAAAAGATCCCAAAAGTTTAATTACCATTTCTTCTACAAATTTCTATGACCACTTTGGGAATTCAAGAAATGCACTGCACATGTTACACAACAAGTAAAACAAGTCACTAATATAAGCATCTAGATCTACAGGGTGGGTGAAAATAAAGTACCTATTGGAAATTGGTAATAACTTTATTATTCATTGGTAGATTGTAGTCAAACTAGCTTTACTTTGGACATACAATGATAGAATTTTCCTGCTGTGTTAAAATTCAATGTAGGCACCAACTTCTATAAGCATTTCTGTATGGCCTTCTTTGCAGGAATTTCGGCAGTATGTTGGTCATAACATGTCGAATGCGCTCCTCCAGTTGATCTAGAGTTTGTGGTTTGGTGTGGTACACCTCATCCTTTTCCCACAGGAAGAAGTTATAGGGTGTAAAGTCAGGGCTTTGTGCAAGATATTCATTTTTAATAGGGAGTTAATTCTCACCCACCCTGTGTATAGATGAATGTGAGAAGAGGAGAGTAGATAATTTACTTACTGTTCCCAACATGCACGGCAGAATCGGTGCTCACAAGGCATATGAACCGGCTCCTCAGACATCAAAAATGAGCAAGTGCAAATATCACACTGAAATGAACAAAATATATAAAGAAATTAAGTGACCTAAGTTGGATGAAAGTAGATCTCTGCTTGGCAACTAAGGACAATGGGATACAAGCATACTTTCCTCTAGGCTGTGCACATGTGCGCACGCACACACATTTTGCAACCAGTGCACAAAGGAAATTAATGTGTGCACAAAAGGTTAGTTAACTAAAATAATAGTAATTAATAATTATATTTATTCTGATAATTGTAAGTATAATAATAGACTATAATTATACTTATTGAAACTATATAATTATACTTATTAGCTATGAAAGATAGCCAAAATTATGTGAAACAATTTCAAGTTTATCCCATATGAAGCCACTGTGACACTGGTACCACATACAATTTAATTGATCTGCACAGTCTCTTATATAATATTATATTTTATCATTGATTTTAACTCATGACGTGTACTAAGTGACATCTACTGAACACCCTGGTGCAGTAACGTGACTGTGTGTCAATTTGCCTATCCAGAATCCCACATAATGTTCCTTCAAGTAGAAATGGGTTATATTTGCACAAGCATTCAGTGCGCACATACTTTAGTCACAGGAAAGAAATTTGCACACCATGAGATTTTTGCACCCACTAATTACTAAAGATTAGAGGGCACGTTGGATACAAGCATTGTTCCGCTAATTTCTTGTAGTCAGTTATTTTAGCGTAAATAAAATGCACATTCATCACTGTTTACTCTTCAAATTTAATTTGCAAAGGAGTGCAGACTGGAGCTGGGCAATTAATCACTGAAGCTTATAGTAATGGTGCAGTAGATGCAAACAGGTGTTGAGAATGATTTACAAAGTTTGAAAAAGGAGATGTTGAGCTCAAAGATAAAGAATGCTCTGGATGAAGTTGTGAAAACTGATGAATAAAAGGAACTTTTGAATGAAGATGTAACAGAAACAACATGTGAATTTGTAGACAAATTAGACGTGAATCTGTGGAATGATTTTTACAAGCCTTAGTGTCATAACCTCTGGATGACAGAAGTGGCTTGTGCTACTTTTAGAAACACTTCCTGCTTGTCTAGACGGTTGACCTTGGCGTCAACCTCAGCGTCTCTGATTTGCTAAACTAAATCTAAATGCTAACCACACACTATTCTATTTTTCCTCCCTATTGTCTAAACAACTAACCAGTACTAAAGCCACTAACTAATGCTAATACTTAAGAAGAAACAAATGAACTGAAAGAATGGATTGATCAGCTTGCGTTTCTACATAGAAAAAAAAGGTAGGTTGTCTTGTTTGACTTCCTTCGAAGCCTAAGTTTAGGAAAAATATCAGAAACTATGAAAATGACTACATGAACTTACAGACAAGAACATCAAGCAGTGTTTAAATATGTCTTTCTGTTTTAGCTCAACATAGAAATAAAAATGTCATTTTAGGACAAGATATTGATGGGCAAAGAAAAATGGATTTATTACAAGAATCCAAAAAGAAAACTGTGACTAGATTCAAGACAGCCTTCAGTATCTCAACCTAAGTAGAATCTACCAGGGGGAAAGGTTCTTTTCTGTGTTTTTGTGGGATTAAAAGGGAATTCTTTATTATGAATCGCTGGAACCTGGACAAACTGTTACTACGCAATGCCGCAGTGAGCAATTGGCTCATTTGAATGATACATTGGAAGAGAAAAGATGCAGCAAATGATCATGGAGCTAGGATGAGAAGTTCTTCTACAGTGTATTCTCCAGACCTGTAACTTTCAGATTATCACTTGTTTTTCTTCATGCAAACACTCCTTGTCTGCTCAGTGGTTCCAACTAGTTCAAGATATTCAAAAAACTCTGGGAAGAATTCACAGAATCAAAACCAGAATCGTTCTTTTATGATGGAAAACACAATTCAACTGAAAGGTGGCATACGGTCATAGAAAACCAGAGAAAATACTTTCATGACTTTGATTAATGATGCTATGAATTTATATGAATAAAAGAGTTTCTGAAAAAAAAACCTTGCATCAACCTAATAATATTCAACATAAAAGTACATAAAAACATCAGAATTCTTACAACAGCATCTTGGTCAGGTGGTTCTGAGTTGGTGGGACTGTTGAGAGTTTCGGGGAGTACTGGCCGCTCACTGTATAAACTAGCAGGTGGTGTTACCCCACACTTTTCACAGCAGGCAAATGGGTCTGTCATCCAAGCTTCCAGCAGGGTTTCACGTGACCATTCTGGAGAAGAAGAATATAGAAGATTTTTCAGCACTATCCAACAGTCTTAATAGGAACATCAGATCTGTTTATGCTCCAGATTTAAATATTCTTTACTTATGTTTGAAAGAAAGCGAGAATGCTATACCTGTAAGTATTTTCTTATTATAACAAAAATAATTAGGCCCATCTATTTAATGAAAATGAGGAGGCTTTACTAATAGATTATGTTTTACATTGTTTTTAAAGAAAAGAGAAAGAAACAATAAGTTGTGCTTGAAAAAAAGAATAAAAACTAATATTCCAAGGGAAATTATGAATCACCACCACCCAAGCTGTGTTGGGGGGTATCCATTAAAAATGTCTGAATTTTTAAAAAAACAAACGGGCACAAACTGGTGACCAATTTAGCATAAGATTACATTGAAAAATTAACCCCCTACTAAAACGCTATTTTGGAGGGAATTTTCAAAAAACAAAAAAATTATAGGGAGTGTGTGTGCAAAATTTCAAGTTTCTACTATGAACGGTTAGAGCAGGGCGAAGTCCGGATACATATATACATATAAATGTGTGTAAACATGAATAACCTAAACCTTTTGTAGCAGTGATTAATAGTCAGGTTTGGTTAGTCACTCAATGATCAATTAAAAACTTGGGAAAAGGGGGTGATCAATGAATAAGTTATTTGTCTCACCTTTTGTTGGGCAGTGATCACTAAAAAAGTTTGAATTCTCAAAAAAGAAGCGTGAACACTGCCGGACACAAACTAAGGGACCAATTTAGCATAAACTTACATTGTAATTTGAACCCCCACTAAAACCTATTTAGGGGGGAATTTTCAAAAAAAACTTTTTTCTAGACATAATTTAAATATTTAAATGTTCAGCCCTCTAGCTCCATTGTTACGGCCTGTATGTGCGCTAACTAGTCAGGCACATTTAAAAACTGAAGAAACCTATTTGGATAATGTTGATGTTAACATTTTTGGTTGATAGTTTCTAATAACTGCTTTTAACACAATTTGTAATGTATTGAAAAGTGGGAAAAAAATAAAATAGATAAAAATAGCCACTGCAATTGATGAAGATCAAAAGTTACACATCAAAGTACCACAAAATTCACTTCATTTTTAGATGACTCTTCACAATCACTTTAATAAATGTGATATAGGCTTCAGAATAATAATACAAAATCAGACAGATTTGAAGACAAAAATAAATTGTGGCTAAATTTGTTCTTTTTCAATTTCTTCCTTTACTATTGATTCTGTTTTTCCATAGAAACCTCAAAGTTTATAAAAAAAAAAGAATTTAAGTATATGCCAAAAGGGGAAAAAAGGTTTAAATCATAAAAATGTGGATTACTAAGAATATAACATTTTAGCTAATTATAGTAGAATATTTATAATTCTGTTTCTGGATCCTATTTTTAAAGGTCCATTTTTAATAGTACACATGACCAGATATTTTACTCAAATAGGTTATGTAAAAGCCTAAAAGTAGATATCTAAGCAGGAGGCAATTTAAAAAAAACCCAATCATATCCATTTTAACTCAGCCCATTTATAAACAGGTATTTGCGAACACAACTTTAGCGCGCCATAAATGGAAGACAACCTAACATCATGTGCCAAATTTTAACTTTCTCATTTCTTTTTCAAATGTATTGACAGCATGAACATGGCAGCTTCCAATCTGACACTTAAAATGAAAAGGCACACTGTGCTTGTGGCCCTAGCCGCCAACACCACAGCTACTCGGAGATCAACAGCTTCTTGAACATAGCCTGTCCTTTGTGTTCAAGGTAAAAAATGAGCTGGAGGCCTCTGGTGGGGACGTGTCATCCATGGCCAAGAGAAAGAAATAATCTAAGCGGTCAGACGTCATGATGGCCAAGTTCGTCCAGCAGGTCCAGGACATCATCAACAATGACCCCAGCGAAGTGCTGGACATGGTGGTCAAGACCTGGATCGAGTGGGTGGCCCAGGGTAGGCCTTTGCTCTGCACACTCCCACGTGACCCAGGAGTGGCTGGCCAAAAGTTTTCACAATCATGTGACCCCCAACATGTGGCCACCTAGCTCTCCTGATTTGAATCCCCTGGACTACTATGTCTGTCGAGTTGTCGAGAGGGAAACCAACAAGTGGCCCCACAATACCAAGGACTTGTTGAAGGCCACCATCACAGACAAGAACCACCTGATACAGGCATGCAGTTGGTTCCGAGACCGTATCGAGGCTGAGGTCGGTTTTATTGAATAACCTATTTCTTTATATTTAGTTGAATATGTGTACCAATTTTTATGAAAATGTATTGATTTTTTTTTTATTGAATATCTTTGTTTTCCTTATAATTATTATATTATACTAAAAACCTATATGGGTAAAAAACAAAAGTTTTTTCAAGACATAATTTTTTTCTAGAAATAAGGAGTAAATGTTTAAATTTTCAGCTCCATTGGTGTTGCCTGTACACCCAACTCAAACATAAGCAGCCAGCCAAACTGACTTAAAAACTGAAGAAACCTATGTTGACAGTCTTAGTTGACAGTTTCTAATAAAAATGTAGTATCTTCATCACCAATATGTTGTATTATAGAAGTTCTCAAATCTATACTCAAGTCGGTTCCCAATTTTTTGAGCCCCATTGAGTTTGATAAACATAACCACAATAACCACAAAAAAATGGGGGCAATATACTGATCAGACCAAACCCACTTACAGCAACATGTATAACACAGGCAATTCCATATTCTATAGAGGGGGATTATTCTGTTATACTGTTAGTAGTAAGTAATTGTCTTATACCTATGCAACACCCCCACCCCCATTAACTCTTTTGGACGTGTCTTTCCATGCAATGGTCATTCTTGTACTTGTAAAACATTTGATTCTTCTATGAAAATTATTTACCGGTTTGGTTCAAGGAGAGGTCTGAGGTTGTATCCTAAGTGCACGTTTGGGTAGGCTTGTTACAAAGTTATCTAATTAACTCTTAAATTCATACAAAGAAAATAGAATGTCAGTTTCAAGGGAAATAACTTTTGATTGAAATTATCTCCCTTTGATCATATGGTAAATTCTTTTATTTTTTAAAATCAATTCACAGAAGAGTTTCACTATTTTTTACCTATTCATTGAAGAGTTCCACTGTCAATTACAAGCAGTTTCAAAATTTAAGATTTAATAAAAATAATGTCTTTTACAATACAAGAAAAACTTTCTGGTGTTTTTCATTAGTTCCCACAACACTAAATAATTAAATTAAAATGTTATTACAGCACACCGTATTTTTGTTTTCTATATAAATGTAAATTAAAAAAAGTTGAGGACACTTCAGCAACTCAGCTAACATAGGGTTGAGGTTAGGAGTTAGGTTTGGTCAGTCAGTCAGGGCAAAGGTTAGTTTGTATGGGGGACTTTTGACTTTTATTTACATTTATTTAGCAAACAAAAATACGGTGAGCTGTAATAGCTATAATTATTTAGTGTGGTGGGGACTAATGAAAAAAAATGTTTGAGATATACTTGAATATACTTGAAATAGGCTTTTTTTGGCAGCAGTTAATTGCGTCATTAATCCAACTTCAGTGTAGTTAGAATGGGATTAAACTAATAAGAAAAATGGTAGTTAAATTTGGTATGTCCGATATCAGAATAAAGATTATTTTTAAAAATATATTGATATTCTCGGATGTGACCGTCTTTTCACTTAGGCTAAGATATGTTATATTTTTATATTTTTCAAAACTTCTGTCTTTTAAATAATTGATAGGAAGAATTTGCAGTTATTAAAACATTTGCAATTAATCAGTAGGACTATAAAATGTCTAGTCTGTAGAAGAGAGAATCTATTTTTGGTCATTCCTGGTTGTAAACATAAAACTACAAAGAGACCTACCATGGTTGCGGAGTAATGCTTCAGCTGTAAATAATGGAACGCTCAACATGTCGGCTGTCTCGACCAGCAGTTGATCTTTAACTTCTTGGAGATCCTGAGCTCGTAAACCACTGTATTCCTATAAAAAGATAATGACATAAATAAATCATAAAGATGAACAGATATTGTTTTTGTCTATATTGAAAAAAGGCCATTTGGTACACTGTTTATACCATACATCATTATTGAGTCCAATGATTATAGGCTTGGCTGCTGCAGGGTCAAACTTCACTCCTACTTCTATTCCAACTGAAGATGATTACTGCAATTTTTTTAATGTAGATATAATGATTAAAAAATATTTTTAGTATAAATTTATTAGGAATGAAATAAGCCCTTGTGTATTTGTAACACAAATTTTTGTAGATATGTAAGACTTGACAGTTTGGTTCAGTCGTTAGAGCTCCCTACCGATTTCAAATCATGGTATGGAAATATTAATTTGATAAATGTAATTATTTATTAGAATCAAATAAGCCCTTGTGTACTTCTAACATAGATTTTCGTAGATATGTAAGACTTGTCAGTTTGGCTCAGTTGGTAAGAGAGCTACCTTCTCACTTGGTTGTGATTTCAAATCACGGTAGGGAAATTTTAATTTTATATATCAGTTTGGTTTAACGTGACGGGACAGACAAACAGTGAAGAGTTTACTCTCCTAAATTAGGTGAGGATTGTTTTTATTGTTATGGTAGAAAAACAAAGTCAACTCCAGACTTGGACTGGAGTTTGACAAATAAAAAAAAGTAATATTGAAATACTTTATGGATATCTAATATATTCATACGCGTTATATAGTTTTCCCCCACTATCCGAGAGTAGTGGAGTGTCCCTATAAAAAATGTTCACAAGCCGAAATGGTGTAAAGTAAAGAAGTACCATTAATTTATATGGGAAAGTTTTTTTGAGCTTTCCCAGGCTCCAAAAATGTTGATGATGTTATGATAGGCTGTGTTGTCAGACGATTGGCTAATGGGAGGTACAGGAGACTGGTGTGTAGGCGAGTGAGGAAGAGAGTGCATGCTTCCTCTATAATGGCTCGCTGCAAAACAAACGCTGAACACTATTTTCACGGTTTGACTTTCTTCGTAAAAGTGAAAAAGTGGCATAAAGCAAACTTTAAATAATTGGGAGATTCCTTTATATTAAGATCATTAAAATCATTGGAATTTTTTAACTCAAAATAGATATTGATAGAATGTATATAAATTATTGTTAAAACAATTTTGGGGTTCCATTTAATTTTTATGACACTATATTTCAAGTAACTATTAGCCAGGGCCAGATTATACTATAAGGCTGAGTAGGCTTATGCCTAGGGGCCTGTAGCTAACAGGGGCCCAGAAAAATTCTGGGATATTCATGTTTTTCTTAATTTTAATTTTGACAGGACCATAGCCAGATTAGCCTATACGCAAACGATGCTACGCGTAGGGCCCAAAATAAATAGCAATTTAGAAATGTATCACTACTACTACAGGGAAAATGAATTAAACAATAAAACTGTCAAAATAAGAACATGTCTTGATGTGAAGTCTGAGCGCTCACTATAATTGTTAAGATACTGTTAATAATATCTTAAAACTTAATAAAAATGTCCTAACAAATATCTCTTTAAAAAATGGAATGAATATATTACACATAACAATCCACTTCATTCACACGATTGGCAGATTGCATTACTTACTTAAAATTATACCCAAAATGGGGGAGAGGGAGAAGGATGGGTCAAGATGAGGGGTCCCATATTGTTAATATAGCCCTGCTATTAGCTTGACCTTTGCTTCAAAGATTAATATAGGCTAATATGCAACTAACTCAACACTCTGGATGGACACTCAATAAGTTTATCCTTTAGTTCAATGCTCTAACACTAAGAACTTTTAAGGTTTCAATTCCATGGCAATATCAGATAGTATAAAACTGATAGAAAGGTAAAAAAAATGATACTTTTTTTTAACTCTTAAATTCATAAACTGCTTGTAATTGGCAGTGGAACTCTTCAATGAATAGCATAAAAATAGTAGAACTCTACCGTGCATTGAATAGAAAAAAAGAAAAAATTCACCAAATGATCAAAGGGAGATAATTGCAATCAAAAGTTATTTCCCTTGAAACAGACATTCTATTTTCTTTGTATGAATTTAAGAGTTATTTAAATAACTTGGTAACAAGCCTACCCAAACGTGCACTTAGGATACAACCTCAGACCTCTCCTTGAACCAAACCGGTAAATAACTTTCCTTTAGTAATTGATTTTCATAGAAGAATAAAATATTTTACAAGTACAAAAATAACCATTGCATGGAAAGACACTGTCTAACTATTCTTAGATTTGTTTGTGGCAATGAGTTACAATCCTAGTAGTTGTAATAACATTATATCACTCAGTTTTCCATCCTCTCATCTACCACTTGAGCCAAACATGCAATGTCTATTATTATCGACTATATACCCTGTGGGTATCAGTTGGTAAAAGACTAGTTTGTAGCAAAGGGCATCAACAACTGAGGAATTGGAATGAAGCCTAAGAATTCATGGCATTCAATTCTTTCATTTACCATTTTCTTATGAAGTCTGCAAAGGAAAAAGCAGTGAAAAAGTTCTCTTTTGTTATTAAAAAGAATTTTCCAACATTTTTTCATTAGTTACTATTCAGAGAAATGACAATCTTTACAAGATACAGGCGTCTGCTGCACATAAAAAAGAGTGTTTCCTCCGTCTGAAGTTCCTTGTTTTCAAGCAACAACACTACTAGTAGCAAGATCAGTGTTCGGGAATATTGAATAAAAAACAATTATAACAAAGGCAAGTGATGTATTCTGTAAGTAAGAATGACATCTCAGTAGCCAAGTAAGAAACTACTGCATGCAACTGATGCCTTGGTTTAATCTAAAACCACTTGACGGTCATAGTTTAGCTTTCTTATATGGCAAGCAGTCTGCTGACCTTATTAAGCACTGTTATGTGGTGGACATCACAGATAAAGAATTCTAACAGCCAAAAGCCTACATAATAAAAATGGCTGACCACCAGAACCTTTAAAAGAACACAAATGGTATAAAACAGATAAATAGATTAAGTACATACAGTGATCACTTAGAAGCTCATCTTGGAATGATAACCAGAAGTAAAAGCGGGTATTGATCCTACTCCTAATCAAACCTGGTTCTTTAATATTCCATAGGCATCTTTTAACCAAATACTTTTATGTATTTGTACTCAATCTTTTTCATTTTACATTATGGCACTGATCTAGTCCCGGGGTCAGCAAATTATAGCCTGCGGGCCAAAGCCAGTCTGCGGCCTCATGTCATCCTGTCATGCGGAAAATGTGGTGTTGCATACAAAAATTATTTGTTTGTTTTCTTTAAATTTATCTTTGATTAGTGAACAATATAATTCAGTATTGAAAAAATAGAGCAAAAGTCTCATTTTTGCAGTGGCCTCAAATGAATCAATGTTTTATAGCTGAAAATATATTAACACTATATAATCCTGCTGTTCTAATAATATATTCGGCTAAATCGCAATCACAATTTGACAATATTTTGTGCCCATGAAAATAGCCTTGTATGATCACTGTTTCAATTGGCCCTGGCCCACAAGATATAAAAACAATTCTAATCCGGCCCGACTCCAAAAAAGTTTGCCGACCCTTGACCTAGTCCATCAGTCAATTACAAAACAAAGGATGAAAGTAACTTGAAAAATAACCAAAAAAAAAATCCATGAAAATGAAAAATATTTTCAATTTCAGTGTTCTATGAATATTAAAATTCTAAAACATCAAAACTTTTTAAAAACCCTTAAAATTTTTAAATTAACGTCTTGTGTATTGGTAGTTTCATCTTGTGTATTGGTGTATTTCTTCTGATGTACATTTTACGGCTGTTTAGGCCATTTTCAACATCTTAAAAAATCTTTTAGATAATTTATATTTAACCAGAAAGCAAGGTTTATTTTATAACAATTATTGACTTTCATTTTATTTTTGTTGCTTTTTATTGCAACTCCCAGATTGTCATTCCTTGATTGTTAGTAAGCAGTGTAGATTTGGATGTGAGTTTGAGTCCCGCTAGAGGCTTTTCTTTTTTTCTGATCCACACTGCTTACTAACAATCATAGGATAATGATCTGGGAATTTTGAAAACATGCAACAGAAATAAGATAATAAAATTTACTAGTTAAAAATTATCATTTATATTTATTTATAAGTGACAATTCTTTATTTAAGAAATTTGAATAATGTGGTTTATTTTGTTAATATTTTGAGGTTGATTCATATCATCTTCAGAACACTGTTGTTATGTTTGAAAGATGATACAAATAAATATCAAAATAATCAAAACTAGTATTCTAAGGGAAATTATGAATCACCACAACCTATATACTTCTTTTTACCTTGTAAATTAAGCAGTGGTGGTGAGTAGTGATCACTAAAACGTCCAAATTAAAAAAAAGTGAGAATGCTGCTGGGCACAAACTAAGGGATCAATTTGGCATAAACGTAGATTGTAAATTGAACCCCGGATTAAAAAACGATTTTGGGGAGAATTTTCAACAAAAAAAAAAAGATTTTCCCTACTCATTGAGGAGTGTGTGTGCAAAATTTCAATGTTAGAGGCAGGGGGGTGGATTTTCGGGTTGCTACTTCGACTGTCCAGAGAAGAGATAAGAATTTTTCATCCAAAACCGGCTTCAGGAATCCTTTGTCCCCCCCGCTGTGTTCAGAGTGGGGGTTAGAGTTTCAGGAATTTTCCTTCTACTATTTTCATTTTAGCTTTGACTTCAGCTTTTTGCCTTTAGGGGTTGTGGGTGTAGGGTTTTTTTGTTGCAGGTTTTCTTATTTTGGTGTGTGTGATTTGTCTGTGTTTTGAGAATGGGTTTTTATTTTAATTTTGAAAGACAAATCTACTATGAACAGTGAGGGCTGGGCTAAGTCCAGATAGATACATAGAAATATCAGAACATATGAATAACCTAAACCCAACAACAGTGTTTAAACCGGTCTGTTGTGGGTAGCAGTGACTAACAAATCACACATACTGTTTACCTTCAACAATGTTTGCTTTTTAAAGTTATTTTTTTTTCCTTTATTGATTGAATACCAAAAGAAAATATAGAAAAATAGTTAAAGAATTAGAATAAAAATCATCCCTTATTTGAATTGATAAGAAATGAAAATTTGTATGCCTGTGTGCCTTGTCTTTTGGGAAGAACTAATATTCCCAAACAGTATATGCTTGAAACATCAAATTTTAGAAAAGGATAACAGATTCTTAAAAATGTACATCAGCCGCAACAACCCTTTTTTGGCCCCTTAAGAGCTTTTCTCAGATTCCAGGGAACCTTGTCAAAGAGAGATACAACATGAATGGATCGACAAATTAATTATTCATATTAGTTTATCCATAATTACAAATTATTATTTGTCTATGGCCCTTTTCAAGAGGGCCATATGACCCCCGTTGAGAATGGCTGATCTAGATGATTTAGATTGAGATATTTTAAGAACTTCAAATCTGAGTTTAAATGCCTATTTAAAAAATTAACAGGTCTGGTTAGTCACTCAATAGAAACTGTCATGTGACCAATATCTTTTGGCAGCATGTCATTTTGTTGGGCTGTGATCAATTAAAAAGTCTGAATTTTCAAAAAACAAGTGTAATGATACCGGACACAAACTAAGGGATCAGTTTAGCATATTATATTGTAAATTGAACTCCCCACTAAAAACCTATTATGGGGAAAATGTTTAATTTTCAGCCCCCTAGCTCCATTGGTGCGGACTGTACACATGATACATAAATAGTCAGCTCTTCTGACCAACTTAAAAACTGAAGAAACCTATGTTAACAGTTTTGGTTGGAGGTTACTAATTTTGACTATGATAATGATTATGTTCCATTTAAATTAGGCACTGATCCAGAAATTCTTTTGTATAAAAGTGTATAATTACTAAAAGAAAATAAAGAAACCCAGATAAGATGTTTTGACTTTAATCAAAAAAAGAGAAGTGTGTTCAAGACGACTTTTCAAACTGTCCAAAACATTTCTACAGAATTAATTAGTAATTTCTGAGATGAGGAATTATCATTCGAAACACGTTACCGAATAAAATAGGCACCTAAAGAAGAATGTAGGATACAATAGCTGAAATGTTGTGACTATAACAACAAAGATGAGGACACCAGTTTGAATAAATCAGTGTATAAGAATTAACTGGTGTTAGGTTTGAATAAAATATTTTAGTTCATTTCTGTTAACACCTCAAAATGATTATATTATAAAGGGTTAGAGGTTAAGCTGACTTGTGTTGGTAGACAGAAGAACATTACACATTATATGACTCTGCAGCAAGTTGTTTAATCTATTGAAAGGTCTGGTTAGTCACTCAATAGAAACTGTCATGCAACCAATATCTTTTGGCAGCATACCATTTTGTTGGGAAGTAATCACTTAAAAAGTTTGAACATCTCTGGAAATGAATTTTAAATTATTCAAATAGTTGTTCGGACGATTGAACTCCTTGTTATCTGTATTGTAAACACAACGTTTCGGCCGATCCATCCTTTGGCCTTCTTCAGGTGTAAAATCCGAGTATGACGGGGTAAACAGAAGTTTTGTTTTTAATGGGGGTAACCTTTATAACACAGGGCCCGGGTGTTTCTGTGTCTTTGTTGGGTTTAAGTCTGTTGAGAAGTGGAAGCAACATCGGGTTGAACTCTACACTTGTCTGACTAATGCATTTAGTCGACATTCTGATGTGAGCTGCTTCTTGAAACATTGTGTTTACAACACAAACAACAAGAAGGAGTACAATCGTCCGAAGAACCATTTGAATATTAATGACCCTTCTCAAAACTATAGAAAATAATTTTAAATTAATTTTAAATTTTATCATTTTTCAAAGAAATAATTATTAAAAAAAACTTCAAAAGTTTATCAATTCAAGTAAAGTTTTTCAAACTGTTACTAAGTTTATGTGTCACGTACAAAATAAGAAATCAACAATTAACACAACATAAAGCAAGAAAGTAAAATAGGAATATAGCAATGTGCCAAAATTAGGGTGGTTCAAAATAAAAGAGTAAAATTAAAATGTGATATTTTGGCTGACTTTGTTCATGCCCTCATTTTAATTGATATAGAAAAGATTTCTGCAAATTTTCAAGAAAATCAGGTTATATTTAGAGGTTCCGCTGTCTGCAAACTTTTGGAATTATGTATACTAGTTTATATCAAGTATAATAATAAGATATATGCTAAGAAAACAAGATTTCCTATTTTAAAATTTATTTTACAATACAACCAACAAAACTAAATCTAGAAAAGTTGATAGTGCAGTTAATAACATCAATGTTAATTATATTTGTTAAATTCATAAGATGCAACAGCTGCCTTTGTTCGTTTGATGAGAGCTTTTCTGTGGTGCTCGACAATCCTAAACAGTTAACTACTTCTGCTGTTCATTCCGGAGTGACTTGTTGAATTCCTTTATCAGGACAATACCCTTTTCTGTCATTCACCACATTAAGGGCATTGATGGAGCTTCTTAATGTATCGCTGCAGTATTCCTCTACGTCACCGACCCCAAACAATACAAAGAATGTCTTTGTATGGTGGATGACGAAGACACACAAGTTTTTTCTCCCCCTATAATTGTTTCAATTCTTTCTTCCCTTCCGGCTTCTCCAAATTCTTGAACATCATTTCCTTCTCTTCAAGAGTAATACGTTCATCCAGGAAAGCCAATCCAATATTGGTTTCTGACAAATACCAAATATGTCTCTTAATTGTCTTCACTCTCCTTGACATCTCTCGGGGTAACAATTCAAAAATAAAATCATTCTTTGGTGCCCATCGGTTCAGAATTGCCTCATGTCAAAAACGGACGTATACGAGGCTGACAGAATACGCTACTTTTCTCATTCCTTTCATGATCACCTATTTACTTACTTCACCATATGATTTAGCTACTTACCATACACAAGTGATAGAAGAGTGGAACCACTAAATATTATTCAATTTGTCTAAAATTTGGAATACAGGTCATTTAGATAATTAGAAATAAGTTAAGCGAACCACCCTAACCAACACACAACATACAATAACTTAGAAAGTTTAAAAAATGTTCAAATGTGAATCGACGTTCAGGTCCACCGGAATTACCAACAAATCTTTTACATAATTCAATCACAGGACTTGTGGAAATGTGGTCTTTGTGGTAATTACAGATAGCCACAGATGACCAGCGCTGTTGAGAAATTGTCAAAGGAGTAAGTATATTTTGAGATGCCGCATCTACTGAATGTTCTTTTATGCTGAGGCATTAGTAGCAGATAGTGTTAGCAGCAGTTGTAGAAGTCAGTGTGTGTTAGGCACAATCCCACATGTCGATGGCGGAACATTCTTGAAAGCTCAAAGAATGTCCTGTATTGTTTTTACAGGATTTTCTCTGTCCAATTGACCTTGGCTATTGACACTTTGAAAGAGGTTGAGCACACTCTTCAGATCCTCACCACTTATCTCGGGATAATAGTTAATTTCGTCGGTCCATTCGATTTTCCCATTTGTAGCATTCACTATAAACTTATCAAGCTTTGTTGCAAACATAAATCCGGGCTGGTTGAATCGGTCTGATATGGATGTAATGAAACGAGCGATCATTGAAAAGTATTCTTGACATGCTCTGTCCTTGAATGTTAGGGAAGAATAGCCTTCTGCTGACTGTGTTGTTTTCATAGTACATTGGGACTTTTTCTTTCTTGGTGAGGGTGGATCCGGGATATCGAGTTGAGTTGAGTTGCCTTTGTCACAGATTCATCGTAAAGTTTGTTGAAGGCTGCATCAGAGCGCAAGTCTTGTAAACATCACGTCAACACTCGACTTCCACTGAAGGCACTGCATGGGGTTGATATTTTCAGTTGAAGTTGCCGTGCTAAATTTTTGCATGGAGAGAATATCAAGATGGCAAGTTGAATGCCAAACAATATGCTCTTTGATGTTGCTGTTGTTCTCTTTTGTGTTGTTTGCTAACCATACATACAGAATCAGTTTTCAATAGATTCCATCTCCTTAGCTTCTCAGACTG
>VCCN01002867.1:7337737-7350517 GCA_006491835.1 Architeuthis dux
TTTTACCCACACAAAAGTCGCAAAATTGGGCACTAGTAATAAAAAGGTTGGAAACCACTGATATAGATCATACAAAGTTTGCTTTATGCTTGTGATAGCATTTTATCTAACTACAATTGAATGAATCTCCCTCTACTTGTGTCCCTGTGTGTGCATGCACCACAATTATTCGACAACTTAAAAGTTTCCAACTTGAAATTTTCAAGGTCTTTTCCCCTCAACAATATTATATAATTTCAGATTATAATATTCTCATCATACTTGATCTCTTGTGATTTCCAAATTAATATTGGGTTTAGGCAATTTTGCTGAAGTAGACATCTACCTACAATTGAAGAAATCTGTGTGTGTGTACACTGAGATTACTGAACAACTGGCCATTGTACAAAGTTGACATTCGCCAGATATATTATTCAGCACACAAGGCAGTGCAGTGTTGAGTTTGAAGTTTTTGGATCAACAGTTCTCAAGAAATCTAATAAAAATAAATTAAAAAATTACAAATTATAGATCTTTCTTCATAGTTTCTATAAATTATCTCCCTTGACTTCCACTCTTTAGAATTATCTAAAACTAGATATAAAATATCTAAATTGGCAGCTCTGAAGATAAGTAACCAAAATACTTTGAAGCTGTAGTTTCGTACAACAGATGGAAAAAACTTTTATATGACAATTATGGCAGGCTGCTCCAAAAATCATAAAGTCTGTTTTCAAACATCCACCTTTGGAAGTATATATAAAATGAGAATTTGCAATAAAAAGCAACTGAAATTAAGATGAAAGAAACACTAGATATTGCAACTAATACTCCTAAACATTACGAATGGCAGCGAATCAGGTGTTTGGGGAAAATGAGGAATGAAAGCTATATGTGACCCCGCAGGTATTAAGTACCATATGAGGCTGGATTCTGCATATCATAAGCTTCATTTTGGTACTTAACCCATCTTGATAGCGTAAGTGGTTGCGAAGATATGCAATATTTAGTTTCAGGTTCTTGGGGAAATTTTCTAATAAATGTTTTGAGAAAATTGATGTAGAAAGTATACCAACAATGACATTTCTAGTCTCAGAAAAAGTCATTAAAAATTCATATTTTTAATGTGAATGGTTAGATAAGGTATTTATGATGTTATTTTTGATAAAATCCGAAAATCACCAAAAAAATTACCTGCACTAGCTAATCTCAGCTCTAGCTTGAAATTGACCATAATACCTGATTCAGTGTGTAGGGTCACATATAGATAGATTTAAGCTTCTGTAGCTGGTTGCTTTCATGGCCTAATAGGTAAGACAGTTGTTGTGTTAAACAGGCTTCTCAAAGAAAAAGGGATGCAAGTTTCTGTCTTATTCTTTATTTCAGATTCTTGCTGCTGACTGATGGCCGCAGAATGACGGTCTGAGAATTTGCAATAAAAAGCAACAGAGATTAAGATGAAAGAAATACTAGTCAAAAAATTAATAAGAAGACCAACATCAATCAATCAATATAATACCAGCAGTGATCTATCTGTGGGCCAAAGGTGTGGCAGTTATTAGGGGTGAGCTTTTTAAAATGTCCCGGGCCCTCAAAAGCTTTATAAATAGTAATTCATCTAATGCATTTCTACTAACAAATCTCACTGACTGTTGGAGGACGCCCTTCAAGGAGCCAAACCCCTGAGCCCACAAATCTCTAGCTACGTCTCCGTTGTAGGCTGCTGCAAACCACAGTAGCCACTCACCCGGAGCTGAACGTAGCTTGGTAAACATGTTTAATTATTCATTCAAGTTAGCAGCTTTTATATCCATCTGACTAGATGTCCAAACTCCTACTCTATGAGATGGTAAATATCAAACCATTTAAATCAACCTGTGTAAAATACGAATGACAGATGGTTGAGGTGACCTGATGGGTTATTCACCACATGACATTTGAAAAGGAAATGCCTGCCATGGCTTCTACTAATAGAAATGCAGAAATGCTCAGAGCTATACAGACGCAAATAGAGGCATGAAGACCATTTCAAGAGGTGAAATAATTTGCAACAGAATATTTCTTGCAGTTGAGTCCAACTGTAACAGCGTTTGGCTTTCTTTTTCTGGCATAAGAGATTATAAAATGAGTTGCTTAATTCATCACTCCACTCAAAAAGTCAGATGGTGGTGCCTCTGATGGTTCTTCCCAAATAGTTCATCTAAAGTGACACAAATGTTTTGTCAATGTATCTAAAAATTACAAAGTAAAAATGCCTTGAATTGTTATGGCAACTCACATTACTACTTTACAAAAATTATCAAAACATACATTTTTCGTCTATAGTTTTGAGAAGGGTCATTAACCCTTTATAGGGCACCCCTAAAAATATTCTAGATATCAAAATAACCCTTTTGTATGTTAAACTAGACCTAATTACAACATATATTCAGTTGCAAGTTTTCAGAAATATTTTTGTTTATGGGGGCAAAACCCCCTCTGTTGAAGTGATCATATATGGTGCCTCGACCAAAAATGGAAAATATATCAAGTAGAAAGTTAAATAAAACATAGAATTAAAGAATAACATTCAATATAATGAATAGATACAAAACATTGATATTAACAAAAGAAATAACACCTAAGAGTTGATATTAAAATTGTATAGTGCGTGCCAAAAACAGGCTAATTTAATGGGGTGTGGTATGCCTCAAAAGAGTTTCTGTCTTCGTTCAAGCACAAGAGTACTTTGCAAAGCTTGTAGACAACATTGGTGCGGATTATGTTGTCTTTGTGGCTACAATATTTGCATATGGCTGACGGATCCTCAGGTGATCACATATAGTCACTTGCCCCATAAAGGGTTAACATTCAAGGAGTTTTTCAGACAATTGAACTTCTTGTTTTTTATGTTGTTAACACAACGTTTCAGCCAATCAATTCTATGGCATTCTTTAGGTTTACTATTCGAATGTAATGGTGGTAAACAGAAAGTTTTTTCTCTCCAAGCAATAGCAATGCTTATAACTTAGGATCCGGGTGTTTAACTTTCCTTTCCTTGTTAGGCCTTGATTTCTATACCATGTCCCTGTTGATTAGTGGAAGCCACATCGAGTTGAATTCCACAATTATCTGACTTATACACTCAGCTGACATGTTGATGTATGCTGCTTCTTTGATTTTTCTCAGTTTCAACATTTTCTGTTTACCACCATTACATTCAGATAGTACACCTGAAGATAGCCATAGAATGGATTGGCCAAAACATCATGTTAACAACAAGAAGGAGTTCAATGGTCTGAAAAACTCTTTGAAAGTTACATTTTTTTTTTTTTATACAAGGAAAACGTCAACTAATTATTCTAAATATTTTCCATGTTTACATGAATACTTAAGGGTGAAATGCTACAATAATTTTTGCAACTCTATACAGGGTTTCACATGGGAACTTTATAATTCTATTTGATGATATAAATCTTATCTTTCATAGATAAGATTTATACTATCACTGTCCATAGATATCTTGGCCTTTTTAGCATGTATTTATGAAGTTATTTTAATCTATCATATATCTTATTCAGTTCATATATACCTATTTACTTATTAGAAAATAAGCTTGAAAGAAAACTAATATCTGGGCTAAACTTTTAATTAAAGTTGGAATTTTAGAAATTTATGCACATCATTAACCAATAACTTTTGATATTCAAATTATTTACTATAAGCAGGACTTGATGTATCAGTGCCATTTAAGAATAGAACATGAAGTAATTCATATTCAATGATTTTTTTAGTATTCTCCTGTTTTTGTGTCCTCACCATAGTTCTCTCTAAGCTGTGCGCGTGCGTGTGAGCACACACGTTTTGCAACCAGCACACAAAGGAAATTAATAAGCACACAAAAGATTTCAAATTCTGTAGATAGCTTTTTATTGAAAAAATATTGATTCCCTATGTCGAATTCAAAAGTGCACACATATTTTTGTCATGAGAAAAGAATTTTCACAGCATAAAATCTTTGTGTTCACTGACTACAAGAAATTAGAGGGAACATTGGTCTTCACCCTTAGTATTTCAGCCAAACAATTCTAAGGTCTTCTTAGGTGAAACCTATTGTCTAGTGCAGAATCTGTGCTTGGTTAGCTCTGATCATAATTCTGTCTGGGATCTACATCTCTTTTGCTTAACTCTTACTTTTTTAGAAACCGTCAACCAAGGTTTCTTCAGTTTTCAAGTTGGTCTGGCTGGCTATGTATGTATCACATGTACAGACTGCACCAATTGGGCTAGAGAGCTGAAAATTTCAACATTTACTCATTATGTCTAGAAAAAACGTTATTTTTGTTTTTTGAAAATTCCTACCCAATATAAGTTTTTAGTGGCGGTAGTGGTGATGGGGGGTTCAATTTACAATGTAAGTTTATGCTAAATTGGTCCCTAGTTTGTGCCCATTTGTTTTGGTGAAAATTCAGACTTTTTAGTGATCCAACAAAAAGTAAGAGAAGTAACTTATTCATTGATCGCCTCCTTTTTTTAAGACGTTGTTCATGTGATGGTTTCTATTGAGTGACTAACAAGTCCTGTCTTTTATATTTTGCAATACACAAGTTGTGCAGTTGTTTGTGATTAAATACTAGTTGTGGCAAGTATATACCAATTTTATTAAACATTTGGTCTTATGCCTTATTTATTGCCACTGAATGTCCAAGATTAAGTTTTGTCATCAGAACAGAATCATTAATGAATTTGGGAGTAGTTAGATTTGTGTCTATATAGTCATTGTGTTTTGGTAGAGTTTGGGAACACTAAACTTATTACACATGTCATAGATATATAGATAAATACAGATAAGCATATTAACTCTTAAATGCATATGAGGGAATTTAAATGTTTTTTCAAGTAGCTCATGAGTTATTGGAGGTTATACAATTCATAATCATTTTGTCTAGGCTTTTTCCCCCAGTGTACATGCAAGTACTATAGCTATAGTCAGAAAGAAAATCAGCCATTCTCAGCGGGGAATATATGTCTACCCCTTGGGGGGCCCTGGCACTTTTGAAATGGGCTATAGATTGAAATGATAATAATAATAATTTGTGTTATATCCCTGTTTGACAGAGGGGTCTGGAACCTGAGAAGACCTTAACGGGGTCTGTGGTCAAAAGAAGTTGAAAATGGCAGATCTAAATACTAGGATATTTATTTTATTTAAGAGATATTAAAATAAAATCATAATTTAGACAGGTATCTGACTTAATTAAATCAGACAGATATCTGATTTAATTAAATCAGACAGGTAACTGATTTAATTAACTCTTAAATTCATGAACCACTTGAGACTGATACTCTTTTATAGAATAAAAAATATGGAACTCTATGAATAGAATAGATTAAAACCTTTAAAAATTTAATTAAAGTTCCAAGGGAGGTAACTTTATTCAGTAGTTATTTTCCTTGAAATTTAAATTTAAATTTTTATATGAATTTAAGAGTTAAGTTATAGCATTATTTCCAACTAAAGCTTTTACCTCACCAACTTCCACATTCTTTCAAGCACAATGTAAATTTACCAAAATTCTGTCATTGTCTTTTTTGTACCTTCTGACAAAAAAGGATAAGTACAGGGAGTTCCCAGATTAGTAACGAGTTCTATTCCTAGGTCTGTTCGTAAGACGCATCTGTACGTAAGTTAGAAAAGTTACGTACAGTGAATATGTGTTAGACAAATATCTGTCTCAGTATACAGTGTATATTTGACCTTTCTATGCATAAAAAAGATTAAAAACACAATAATATTACATACAAGTACCTTTATATTCATTCTGTTTGGATTGTTTATATTGAATGAGCATATTAAGTGGAAGTGCTGGTCTTACTCTTCCGGTTCTGTGTGTATACAATGGCATGATTATCTGTAGTATAGACTACGTAGATGAACTGTTAAACAAAACTAAACTGTAACTATACAATTAATTGAATAAAGCTTTGAAAAGCATCATTTTTCATTGCCATTACAATAATAATGATAACTGTAACCACAGACAAAGTGTGCGTTCATGAAGAAAACAAATAAATAACGTTTAATTTGAAAACAGGTAAGTAAATTTTGGGGGCATAAGTTTTAAATATATATATTCCCATATAAAAATTATTTGTGTAAACAATATAAACTCGGTTCAGTAAGATTTTGCATTAGAAAATTTTATCCCAAAATACCCAGATTTAAAATTTTACCACTGAAGATGCATGAACCGCTGTCTGCAACTCAATTTTTAAAAAAGATTTTCTTTATGGCAGTCGTTCGTAAGTACGAGTTGTTAAGTCAGGTGTTCATAACTCAGGGACTCCCTGTATATTCTTGCCAGCATCTTTAAGTGATTGCTTTACAAATAAATAAAGAGAAGACAAGAATAGTGAGAAGTATTACAGTAAGTAAACAATGAATAAATTGTAAACAAGACTGTCCCCGTCAAACAAAATAGGATTTATTTTTGCTCACATCTAGAAATATAGCAGGAACTAAGATTAATAAAAGGTAATAAAAAATTTTAAAAAATAAAAAAATGCTTTTCATAAGAAATCCAATGCTTGGAAAAAAACAAAAAAAAAAATCTTTTAACCAAAGTGCAAATTCAATTTCCTGAGAAGGTTGCTTTTCAAGAATCTTTTTCACTGTAGAAGGAAGGACAGTGAGAGATACAATGATAAAGAGGGGGCAGAGTGAGAGTAGTAGCAACATTTCGAAAGAAATTAGTTCCCCCCAGCCCACTAAAGATAATAACGTTGGTCCAAACAAATCCCTGAAAAGTAATGCAACCTTATTTAATGCATCAAGAATCAGCAAAATAAAACAAAAACAAACTTACTTCATCTTGTGCTGCCAAATCAACTTTTTCAATTTGTCCGTCTTTGAGAACGGCACCTCGCCATTGTAAAATGAGGTTGAGGCAGTCACACCGACGCTGTCGTACTGTGTAATACTGGCTGTTTTTTTCCTGACATACATAGTGGAGGGCAGTTTCTTGGCGAGAATTGGTCTTATTGGGGTTCCCTTGGTGATTGTGAAGAAATATTCTGACAAAAGAAAGAAAGAAAGAAAAATAAAAGCCCAAAAGTTATAGAGAACAAATGGTGAAAGAAAAAATACTGAAAACTGAAAAGAAAAAAAAATAAGACAGTAAAAATAATTACTCTAACAAGATTTACTGAGTCTCCATTGGCTCCAAGTCCACAGTCTCCCAGAAGTCATCATCAGCCGTTATAAGTGCACTGCTGGAAAAAGGCCTTTCCCATCTTCTTCCATGACAACATATCTTGTGCTAACCTCTGCCACATCTTACCGGCAAACTTTTCTATCCCGTCCCTCCATCTTGTGTCTGGCCTTTTCCTACTGCGTTTACTGTCCCATGGGCACCAGTTAGTTAGTCTTTTCTCCCCATCTATTATCATTTCTTCTTGCTAGGTGACCAACCCATCTCCATTTTTGCTGCTTAATTATTTGTATAATATCTTTCACTCTAGTCCTCTCTCTGATCAATGGTGATCTTTTTCTATCTCTTAGAGTTATCCCTATCATTGCTCTTTCCATGGTTCTCTGTGCTATTCCGAGTTGGTTTTCAGCTCGTTTTGTTAATTTCCATGTTTCACATCCGTAAGTCATGACTGGTATTATGCAAGAGCAAGGTGCTCTTCAGAATGTCTCTATTCATACCAAATACTTTCCAACCTATCGATATGCATCGCTTTTTTTCGCAGTCATAGTCTTTTTCTAGTTTTATTACCTGTCCGGAAGTATAGGAGTAATTTTCTCAAATTTATTTATTACTGCATTTGTTAATTTTTGGTAAGGAAAAACAAAATTACAATAGATAAGCAACCAATGTCAGTAGGGTAAAGTCATTTCTTTTCTTTTCTTCTTGCCTTTGGCTAATTGGTCTCTAACATGAGATGTTTCCAATTTTCATATAATTTTTCTATACTTATTAGCAGGTTTATATATTTTCTTCTTTTCCCTTTCCTTTCTTGATTTGCATGAGTTCACGTGTCTGCTATTTTTGCCCTCTCTCTCACACACACAAACATCAATTGGGTACTACACATAGGCAACTGACCACCTCCAATTTGGGCAAATCAGTGTAATAGGGCAAAACTGTCTAAAATTTTGGGCAAATCAAGCCCTTTGCCCCCACCTCAACCAAAGAGTTCCCATATGCCCATGATACTACATATGAATATCTTGACTGTTGGGGGAATACAAATATTTTGTAGAATCGGGCATTGGTTTTTTTTCTTCAGTTTCTTCTTTTTCATCTGGTCATCATTTTTGTGATTATTTTCCTTCTCTCATGTTATTCTAGTCTGAATTTTCAAAAAAAACAAAAAAAAACAAGCATGAACACTGTCGGACACAAACTAGGGACCAATTGTCATAAACTTACATTGTAAATTGAACCCCTGTTAAAACCCTATTTTTGATGGGGTTGGGTAGGAGGGTTAAAAAAGTACTTAGAGATATATTAAAAATACGTGTCCTGTCTGAACTTGGTGAGAATTGGTCAAATATTATAGTGTGTAAACACAAACATACAAAGAAAATTGCCCCTTGCTATGAGTACGAACGAGAAGAAAAATATGAATAAAACAGAAAGGGATTCAAACTTGAGTTTTGTTACCACGTGCATCGCATTTGATTAATATCTTTCATTTTTGTAAAAAGATATTTGTAAACAATATATAAACTTTGTATTATTAAACTTGTTATTTGCTTCATATTATCTGTGTTCGTGTTGTAATAATATCAATTGCAATTCTTCATTTTTTTTTCATGAAAATTTATTTCTCTTATTCGTCTTATTAATGTCACTTTTCCAATTGCCTTTATTAATGTTATCATTTTTCTGCGCTTTGAAACAGTAAATTTTTCAATAACAATAAACTGAAATTTATTTCAAACAAGATTCAAACGTTCCACACGCGAATGCTGCGTTCTACAATGGAAACAGAATTAAAAATGAACTAAAAAAAACACGTCTATGTTTCTGTTGGATTTACAGTGACATCATTTTTAAACTATGCCGGAAAACAGGGCCGAGTTATTATAGTTACATCGTAAATAGAAAGTTTTTTTGTAGAAAAACTAAAGAAAAACAGTACTTCAAGATATATTGACAATATATATACAGAGTTTTTGGTACCACTAACAGAAGAAAAAAAAAACAAGTAACGTAACTTAAGAATTTTTACCATGCACTTTGCGCTTGATTAACAAGTCTGTTAAGTCACTCAATAGAAACCCTCATGTAACCAATGTCTTTTAGCAGAATGTTGACCAAATGCTTACACTGAAATGTTGTTAATAGCACACATTTTGCACATTGTTTTTAACTGAAATTTCGAATCAATCAAAAAAATAAAGAACTAAATGAGACTTTTTGCATTTAATGTTTATTTCTCCATAAAAGATAACTCGGTTGTTTTGACCATTTGTGGCGCCATAAGTCTACTATATTAAAGATTTAAGTTAAATACTTTATATACATGAATTATTTTCTTATTTAGCATGCCCCAAAAGTGTTAATTCAATGCAAGTGTTGGTGATGCATGAGAGAAAAGGAAACCGATCACAATTGAAAGTAAAGTGGGAATAATAAAGTGATCGGAAAGAGGTGAGAAGCCATCGGTCATAGGAAAAGCATTAAGCTAAAGTCAGCCAAAGATTGGAACAATTTTAAAGAGTAAAATGAGAACTAGCATTCCAAGGGAAATTATGAATCACCGCCACCCATATATGCTGTGTTGGGGGTGATAAATCATAATATTGAAAAAAAGGGCTGGATCAATGAATAAGTTACTTCTCTCACCTTTTGTTGGACAGTTTCAAAAAACAAGCATGAACATAGCCTGACACAAATTAATGAACCAATTTAGCATAAACTTACATTGTAAATTGAACCCTCCACTAAAACCTATTTTGGAGGGGGGGATTTAAAAAAACAAAAACATTTTTTCTAGACATAAATGTTTAAATTTTCAGCCCTCTAAGCTCCATTGGTGAGGCCTGTATGCTTGACTCATACATAGCCAGCTAGACCCACTCAAAAATTGAAGAAACCTATGTTGATGTTGACAGTTTCTAATATTAAGTCATATACTCTGGTTCAGTGGAAAAACGATTTAACAAGGACAAATTAATTAGGAAGAATCAACTGATACAAGATATTCCCTAGCATGGACAGCAGAATGAGAACAATTCAACCCTGACTGAATAGAGGGTTTGATTTGAATCTTCCAGAAAGTTACTAAATATGACAGACGCCTGAAAAAAGCAGGAGTGTACAATGGCTGAAACATGACTATAACAACCAGGATGAGAATACTATTCCAATTAGATTAATGTATGATAATTCCTCAGTTATTATACATTGAACCGGCATGAACTCACCATTTTTGTATTGATGGCATAAACTATTTTTGACATTTTGTCACCATGGCGGCAGCTTGGTACATCTAGAGCTCTGAGACTGTTCCAGACATCTCTCAGAATTTCAGTGGCAAAACTACCATCGTGATAATGAAAAGTTTGTTGCTTTCATTTGACTTATATAACCTTACCACTAACCTGAAACCTAACACTAACTTATATCCTTTGTAGTTAAATATAATAAAATAGTTTTAAATGGCCATGTTTTCTGCTTTCGTTTTTTTTCGTAATTGACTTATATCCTTTGTATTGAAATGTGTTTTAATGTTCAAAAATACAGTTTGAAATGGTCAAAATAGTTTACGCCCTTTCAATATATAATTACCAATTCCTCATCTCAGAAATTTAGAGAGAAACATAATAATTATGAAAAATTAAATTATAGAAAAATCAATTAAGAAAAATAATAAAATAAATAGTAATAAACAAAGAACAAGAATAAATCTAATAAGATTTTTTAATTCTAAAATATTAAGTAGGAAATGTCATCATTATAACTAAGCCGTGATAACCAGTTGCCAATTTAGCTATTTTGGAGCCAGATTAATATTTTGGGGTCCACCATCCACCCTGCGTTATATCGGGGACTGCGTTATAACCAACTGTGTTATAACGGGGGAGGCCTGTATGAATTTTATTTCTTCATTAGCTATTTACTCCTACTAAAAAGCAAAATAAATATCATTTAACCATTTTTGTCTCATATTCATGAAACTTGAATCTAATTCTTTTTAATGCTAAACATAAGAAAAGAAGACAGGATAGCTGCAAATTTTAGCAGTTACATGTCTATGCAGTGAATTTTCCCACCAAATTTTGCGGATGCTTGTCAAACTGTTCTTGAGTTTTCTGGTAGATTATAATACAGAATGAAAAAGTAGAAAGAAAAGAAATAGGAAATGAAAAGAGAAGAGTGTTAGAAGTATAATAGACATAGGATTTAAGAATAAAATAATGATGCAGAAAAGGAGAAAATGGTAAAAGTAACAAAAGAAGAAACAACAAGTCAAAGGGGAGGAAAAAGAGAGAGAAAATACAAAGAAATAGAGATGAATAATAAAAATGAAAAAGAGAGAGGAAAAACAAGGAGGTAGAGATGAATAATGAAAAAAGAAAAAGGAAAAAAAAAAACACGGAAGTAAAGATGGCTGTCTAATAAAAAGAAATAGAAAAAAGAAAAAGAACGAAAAAAAGAAAGGAAAAAAAAACGATAATCTTAAACATAAACCAGAACACATTGACTTTTATTTCCTTAGATAAAATGAGATTATTTCTCCAGCTCTAAGATGGCCGTGGTCATTTCTTGTGTCGATCCAAATAACATGTCAAGAACAAATCGGATTAAAGCACATTTTGGCTGTCCTTCTCAGTCCCAGAAGGCAGCATAATACTATATCATCCATCTTGGGGATGACAAACTGGGTAATTGCTGTTCTTCATATGCAGACAATTTAAAACTCTTAGGCTACTTGCAGATTTCACAAATAAGGCAGACTCACATTGCTAAAATGTTTCTATTACAAAAATAATATCTATAAAAACAGGGTCTCCGTGAGGAATTTTATAAGGCAGTGCAAAGCTCTTGTGCATATTCAATCACACTAATAAAATTAAGGAAAGACTAGTGCAAAAAATTAATAATAATGATAAGTTGTCTGAATAGCTTTGATGAAGCATTAAGCTGGTAGTCTGTGTCTATATTGTCATATATTAAACTAGATAAACATGAATGAATGTTTGAGAAATAACTTTGGAAAGCTTATTTGCATTGTTATGAACCTGACACAAAGCCTAGACTTTGCCTCACACATATGAGCAAAGCTAAGAATTGTTACAAGAGAAATGCTACTTAGCATTCAACTTTGAGCATACCATATATTTTAAAGCTAAATTCCCAAATGTCGATAATGTAAGAAAAGGAAAGATGTATTTATTATTTTCTGAAAACGTAAATAACAAAACAAAATCAGTTGTTTTCGACAGATAAGAGTTTCTATCATGGCACACAAGAGAGAGAGAGAGAGAAAGAGATAACTTCAAGTTAATGTCACACAGGGGATTTGTAGGGTTTAGAAATGTTGAGAATGTGATTCAAGGTGATTGGTATTTGGTAGAAACTACCAGAGTAGCACAGTTATTTCAACAGGACTCAGTTAAGTAGGAATAAGTAAACAAAAAGATGGTGAATATTGTTCGTAATAAAATTAAAGAAAAAGAAATGATAACAAGACTGGCTGCTGCAGGGTCAAACCCCACTCCAACTTCTATTTTGACTGAAGATGTTTACTGTACTTTTTCTATGTACGCGGTGCTGTTCTACCTACTGAACTAACGAAGATCAG
>VCCN01002867.1:7363350-7376358 GCA_006491835.1 Architeuthis dux
ATATATATATATTTCACATACACACAGCATCTTCACATATAGACTCTAGGTATTCTCAATTACACCAACATTTTGAACAGCCATTCAAAGAAACTCCTTTACCTTGGCTTAAAGATTTTCTTTCTTTTTTCTTTGTAAAAATCTCATTATCTTACCAACTTTTGTTTCAGACAATCTAATCTCTTCTTCCCATCTTTGATGTTGAAACAACGTTTCGGCCAATTCAATCTACGACCTTCTTCAGGTCTAATATGTAATATTAATAAGTAAAGAGAGTCTCTTATCGTTTTCTTTCTCCGGTGGTTCAAAGCAAAGAAAATCTCATTATCATTTGCTTTTAAGGCTAGACTGTCCATCTTGAGCCAAGGGTTTAACCTTCATGCGATGGCTCCAATACTTCTAGAGGTATTTATTTATAGTCAGATTTCCTTTTAGACACCAATATGAAAACACAAGTCAATCCTCTTGACTGGATAAGAAACAGTGACTCAATAGAAACTGTCACGTTATCAAAGTCCTTTGGCAGCATGCTGTGTTGAGGTGATCAATTAAAATTTGGAAAAAGGGGTGATCAAATAAGTTACTTCTCTTGCTTTTTGTTGGGCAGTGATCACTAAAAAATTCCGAATTTTCAAAAAGCAAGTGTGAATGCTGCCGGACACAAACAAGGGATTAATTTAGCATAAACTTACATTGCAAATTTAACCCCCACTAAAAACTTATTCTGAGGGGGGGGGATTTTCTAAAAACAAAAAGGCTCTGAAATATGCAAGTTACAAGCACTTAGTGGATTAAAACTCTTGACAAAGTATTATTTTTGCAAGTATATAAGATGCACATAACAAAACTAAAAATAAAAAAAGGATGCAAAATCTATTGCATCTAATGTTCTGTTATTATGACGAGGGAATTGGCTATCAAAGCTTGAAATGGACAGCTATGGGGTTTGGACATGTTGCAGTGTGCAGTAGTCAACTAAATACTCTTGTAAACCATGTATCTTATAGGTTGGGGTGGTGAACCTATGGCACGTGAGCCCAAGGTGGTATGTGAAAACATTTTTTTGGCACGGGGAGATATAATATTTTGTTAGTGATTTTATTAAAAAAAAAATTGGCAACCTTTAATTTATTCGCTGTCACCTCAGTTATCGATTGTTTAAACAGACTTCTTTAAGAATGCTTTCAAGCATTTTGTTCTTTTTCTCCATAAAATATTTTGTAAAATACAAATATAATAAAGAATGATGATATGCTGCTCTAAAATTCCCATGAGCACGGGAGGGGATTTCTTTAGAAGTTTATCGGCAATGTGGTAACGCACTATCAAAAAGGTTTGCCACCCCTGGTATATACTGTAATTAATCAATTGAAATAAAAGCAATTACCGTAATAACGTCCTCATCCCATGCCGCGATGCATAATGGACTGGTGTCTCATGATTGCATGAGTCACCATAGGAAGAGTTTGGGTCAAGGGATTTTCGAAATTCACCGTTCGCATTGTAGACATTGAGAGCCGCAATCTCATCACCAGTCTGAAGGTATTTCCGGAATTTTGATGATGAACTGCCCATATTCACATCACAGCTGTCAGGGCTGCTCACTCAGATAAAATCTCTTTTCATCACCTACAAAAAAAGAAATATTATATATACAAATCCACCAAAATTACAAACAAGATGAAACTGTTATCAAAAGCATCATGTATAGGTAGATATCTCCAGTTGAGCGTGATAAATATACAAGACTAGAGTATAATCTCCTTCCTTGTTAATGCACTTAACCCAACACTTTTCAATAGATCACATAGTTCAAACATTATACAATAAAACCAAATGATTGGTAATTTTATATATTTATATGATAATCACAAAGACATCTATTAGTTTAGAACGTATATTTGCTCGGCACCGGTGTGAACGACTTCACATTTACAATTTAGGCTGTTCATTTAGCAGAAGTTCACACCAACGCCGGGCAAATATAGGTTCTCAACTAATAGATGGCTTTGTGATTATCACATTATACAATGTAAATTTCAGACCAAAAGTAAGGTAATGACTATGTGTCAGGCTACAGACTTATTGATCCACCCATTTATTTATGCCATATTTGAGTGTTATTTCCAATTGTTTTTATACATCTAGTTTGTTCTTTTCTGAATGGCTAGTTGATTCGTCCAATGGATGTCAGTGCTTCATGTGGGCGTGTTTTATGTATTTTATTGTTTTGCGATTGGCTGTTTGGTCCCTCCAATGGGTATCTATGTTTTATTTTGGGCATGTTTGTATGTTTTTATCTGTGTTTGTCGGCTCGTTAATCTTACTGTTTTATGGTTCTGACAGATTAATCTGGGTAATGTTTTTCTAAACATCTTATCTCTTTTATGGTCTTGCTGTGGTGCCCTTAGTCTCCAGTCAGAAATTGTTATCTTATATTCTGTCTGGCTTAGGCCCTTTATCTAGAGTCTGGCACTGATACTCTTCAAATCTTCGGGCAAATATAGGTTCTCAACTAATAGATGTCTTTGTGATTATCACATTATACACTGTAAATTTCAGACCAAAATTAAGGTAATGACTATGTGTCAGGCTACAGACTTATTGATCCACCCATATATTTATGCCATTCATAAAGCAATAATTATCAAATGAAGGAAGTTACTATTATTTAGAAAAGAGCAACAGTCAGAAAATTTGAATCATTTTATTAAATATAAGTTAAGCTCAGGTTTATGAGTACATTTTAGAGGGATTCAAGTAAAAACAAAAGGTTGTGTTATTGTGGTAGGGATCACATTTGTTTTATAATATACCAGGATATGATAAAGTGATTTTGTGCCTCGTAAAGCAGAATTCCTACCAAATGTGCCTCCCAAATGCTTATGCTGACATTTTGTTAATAGCACGCACTTTGCACATTGTTTTTAACTGAAATTTCGAATCAATCAAAAAATAAAGAACTAAATGAGACTTTTTGCATTTAATGTTTATTTATCCATAAAAGATCACTCAGTTGTTTTGACCATTTGTGCCGCCTTAAAGTCTATCATATTAAAGATTTAGGTTAAATACTTTATATACATAAATTATTTTCTTATTTAGCATGCCCCAAAAGTGTTAATTCAGTGTTGGTGATGCATCAGAGAAAAGGAAACCGATCACAATTGAAAGTAAAGTGGGAATAATAAAATGATCGGAAAGAGGTGAGATGCTATCGGTCATAGGAAAAGCATTAAGCCAAAGTCAGTCAAAGATTGGAACAATTTTAAAGGATAAAATGAGAACTAGCATTCCAAGGGAACTTATGAATCACTGCCACCCATATATGCTGTGTTGGGGGTGATCAATTAAAATGTTGGAAAAAGGGCTGATCAATGAATAAGTTTACTTCTCACACATTTTGTTGGGCTGTGATCACTAAAAAAAAGTCTGAATTTTCAACAAAAAAAAACGGGCATAAACTAATGGTCAATTTAGTATAAACTTACATTGCATATTGAACCCCCTCTAAAAACCTGTTTAAGGGGGCAATTTTCAAAAAACTCTGTACTCATTGAGGGGAGTGTGTGTGCAAAATTTCAAGTTTCTACTATGAACGGTTAGGTCTGGGCGAAGTCCGGATACATAGATAAATACATAGATACATATAAATGTCAGAACACATGAATAACCTAAACCTATCAATAAACAAGTGTTGTGGGTTGCACTGATTAATAATCTAGCATATGATGAAAGCTACAATTATTACAATATTATGCTCTGATGAAAGCTACAATTATTACGAAGCAACGCATTGGTTTAATTATTGAAACAGAAAGGCTATTGATAATCTGGGTGCCACTAGATGATCAAAATCAGCATAACATTTCTATTAGCCTTACTTTAGTGCCAGGAAAGGCTTGAAGCCATTTCAATGCTTTGAAAGCTGCATGCATCAAGCTATCAAGATTATATTATGTTGTCCAGAAAGTAATGACGTTTTCTCTAACAAATAGTATAGTTTGTGACAAGTCAGGTATTAATATCATTTTTATAGAGTTCTTCATTTATAAGTTGCTGCAATTTTCCAATTCTCTGTTCTTTCCATGTTGGAGTTATCAACCCATAAACAAAATAGACAAAAAGAAGTTTTGTTCGATTTCTCTTTAGCATTTCACACTTTGATGAAAGGATACTGAAATTGCCCGAAACAACAGCCAAGATTTGGTTCCTGTTTGTAAGTTTACAAGTCGATTCCAGAGGATTTCCCAAGGAGTTGAAGGTCTTAAAGACTCTGAACGTCCAGAAAGGAAACAATCTTTTAATGATGAGACACTAAGCTTTTGGAGAATTTATTTACTCCAAAAGCAATGATTTTTTAAATCCAGACTTCTGTTTACCCCCATCACGCTCGGATATTACACCTGAAGAATGGAACAGCCAAAACGTTGTGTTAACAATACAAAAAACAAAGAGTTCAATCATCCGAAGAATTATTTGCATGTTAATGACCCTTCTCAAAACTATAGAACAACACAAACAACACGAAGGAGTTCAATCGTCCAAAGATGTATTTGAATGTTAATGACCCTTCTCAAAACTATAGACAATATAAATAACATTGTTACATGTTGGCAAAAATGTGTCCAATCATATGAACCTACTTTGATTAAACATGTTTTTCATTACTTGTTTGTTTTTCATTTTAAACTTCTATTCATATAAAAATGCCATTAATTTCTGGGAAACCTAATCTATCTATCTATATGTTGCAATCTATACAAATAGTCTACTTGTATAAAGGTCTTATCAGATGCTTACAACTCAGCAAAGAAAACCATTTACCTAATATACAGATAATTACTTACATATGTAGCACATCCTGATATATACAGTCTATTTCCTGCTTAGATATTCTATCATGATAAAAGCTCTCATCAAAGTGTGTAGTCAATCCTTTGTACAATGGTTGGTATGACAATATCTAATCATGAATTGTTGAATGGGAATGTCATAAAACAATGAACGGGAGAGATTTGATCTTAGACTTTAAGAGGATTTTATTGGCAAATGTATGAAAGTCAGGTTTCTTGTTTACAAAGGCATCAATGCATTGCACTGGGTGGAGAACTCTAAAGATAGATATTGTTTCTACTTTGAGTAACTCATTATAGAAACCTATGAAAAGAGAAACACTCCTAACATAGCTGAACCAACTTATTGCATATTGTATTAGTACTAATATTTCTTCTACATATAATCAATATGTACAGAAAGTAATGGTATGAAAATATAGCCAATTATTATATAATACAGAATTGTAAATTGAAACATCGGATAGGAAAATAAAGATATGATTACAATGCCAAAACAAACATCTATGCCATTATATACAAACATATATTCAGATGCCTCACCATGGAATAATCATTAGTAAGCTAGTCTTACAGACTAAATTATTAATGCTGTAGATAGTATTGGGAATTTAGTGAGGATGGAACTAAGTTATACTAAGTAAATATTAGAGTACTTACTGTGTCTCACAGACCAATTCACTAGTGAAGTAAGTTTGATCTTTGTGAATGCTCCATCATTGTGGCCTTGTGCTAGACTGAGCTATGCTTAGTAAATAAGTATACAAACATATATTGAAGTATTTTATCAGCAACTCTCCTTTTACTTGAATACTTGCACTCTTCCCAGGATATCTAGAATTTTGATGATCTTTTTGTACTAATACTATTTATTATTCATCATTATTCTCCTGTATTATTGAATGTGATGGCATAAGCCTACATTTACTAACAATTCTATTCTTGTTTAGTTTTCAATTTTTCAGTTCTGACTTTGTGGAATAACAAATGATGAAATAATGGAACCCACTGAGAACTTTTGGAGATATTGTATGGACAGTCATTAGTCATAAATGTATGAAGAAGAGAAACGGAAACATATCTCTCAATCAAAAAGAATTCCTGGATCCGCCCCAGAATTTAACCAACTCTTCCCTACCTTATTTCCCAACCTTCCACAGATTTTCACTGAAGTTCATTGAGTACTTTCGGAGATATTGTGTGGACAGACAGATGTTTCATTAGAAAAAATAATTAACAAGAAACTATATGAACATTTTTTAGGCAAACATCTAGGTGGTCACCCCCTCTGAGGGTGTCACCTGGGGCGGGTGCCCCCTCCGCCCCCACCTCAGTACACCACTGTTTGATTAAAAACAGTTCATATTGATTTGTAAATCTTTAGTAGGTTTTTCTGATATTCTATGATTTCTATACAATTTTTCTAACAAAAACATCAATGGTAGCAGAGGTGTAGCTGAGAGGGGGGTCTATTTGACCCCCACCCATCAAAGCTTTTTAAATAGTAGTTGACCTACTGTATTTCTGCTGACATTATTCAATAACAAGGATATATTTGTACACTAGCTGGGATACCCGGGGTTGCCCGGGGAAAAAATAACTTAAAAGTTCACAACACAGTGGGAAATATCTTCTTCAATATATTTTCTCTTACACAACACAACAAATTGAAAAAAAGATTATTTATACCAAGACTTTATTCTTTACTTCTTATGCATGCTGATTACTCACTGTTGTAGACTGATGGTCAGAGTTAAGTTGTAAAGAAAAGAACGGTTAATATTCGTTTTACCAGTAAAAGCCAAAAAACGTAAAAAATATTTTTTATTACCAAGGAATTTTGAGTTTCAATAAATAAGACCTCCATTGCCTTTGGAAAAGTGTCATTTTTGAAGAAAAAAATGTTTTTATTTAATTTTTAAATAAAGATTTATTGGAGGGGAGGGACTCTCTTTACAATGTCCTCGTGACTAGAGACTTGAGGGGGGAGAATCCCAAATCCCTGTCACTGAGACAAATGCCACGAGGACCAGGATAAGGGGGGTGGGATCCCAAAAGCTTCTCAGGACGAATCCTGAGCATGCTAATGGTGATCACCTCCCGACCAGCTGGCCAAGATATCCTGTGCAACTTCTCTCAGGATGATACCCGAGCATGCCACAAGGACCCCCCAAAGGGCCGTGGTTCACGGAACTTAGAGGCCATGGCTGTTTCGAAAAACAGATACTACACTTTGATCTTAGCCAAAAGGCCGCCTCACCTGTGATTATTACTCCAGGTTTAACAACTATTCCACCACACAACATCATTTGTTGTCATGATGAAAACAAAGTCTTTGAGTTTCTGATTGAATTTCACCTGTAGAAAACCAGACATCAGATTGCTTTTGTCGTCCAAGACCCATTTCTCAGAGTTCACAAATCAATTCAAAAAGACGTGATAGGCAGGAACTGGAGATTTGGGAGCCCATGGGGCCTGGCTCATTGAACCCTAAACATTTAGTGAGATTTGTTATTGTATAATGCTAGTAAAAATGCAGTAGGTGAACTAGTATTCATAAAGCTATCGCCCACCTTCAGCAGCTAGGCGACAAGCATATTGTTATTCGTGGCTGTTTGAATTCGTTCACAAAGTTTGTTTGTAGGGCAACCATTCCCCTAGGTATACTCAGGGCTGGATTATACGATAAGGCTGAGTAGGCTTAAGTCTAGGGCCCCATTGCTAACAGCGACCCGGAAAAATTCTGGGATATTCATATTTTTCTTAATTTTATTTTTGACAGGACCATAGCCGGATTAGCCTATACGCAAACTATGCTACGAAGTAGGGCCCAAGAAATTGATGTGGCCCCAAAATAAATAGCAATTTAGAAATTTATCACTATTACTAAATAGAAAATGAATTAAACAATAAAACATTCCCTGATGTGAAGTCTGAGTGCTCACTATAATTGTTAAGATAGTGTTAATAATATCTTAAAACTTAATAAAAATGTCCTAACAAATATCTCTTTAAAAAATGGAATGAATATATTACACATTAGCACATAACAATCCACTATATTCACACGATTGGCAGATTGCATTACTTACTTAAAATTATACATGGAAGGGGGGATGGTTCAAGAGGGGGTCCCATATTGCTAATAGCCTAGGGGTCCTAAGTTTTTTAATAGAAAACAAGAAGCAAATGAAACTATTGCACAATTTGTTGCCTGCATAAAAGCTTGTGCACACATGTGCGATTTTGGACTATCTCAAAGATGCCATGAGAGACAAGTTTGTTTGTGGATTAGGTGACAACGTGACACAGCAATTGTTATTACAAGAGGTGGATTTATCTTTTGAAAGAGCTTTAGAATTGGCTTTTTCTAACGAGGCAGCTTCGAGAGATGTCAGGGAGATAAGGATCAGTCCCTGGGTATACACTTCTGAAGCTTATCTGGTCGTAAATGATAAGTAGAAGTGCAAAGTTGGTCTCTAATGGTTTTCAATGGAAAATTGAATCAGCAAACCAAATTCAAATTGCAGCTGAGGTAGTTTGTTTACACTAATGTCCTTGGGAAAGACACGAACCAACCTCTCCCAATAGCTTGTCAAAGATTATTTCCTCCTGTTGCTACCATGTAACCCAGTATATGTGATATATTACTTGGAGTGGAGATGGGTACCAAGTAACCTCCATTGCTCAAAAAAATGCCATGAACCAGTATGGTACCCCATTGATCTACTAGATCAGGGGTGTCAAACTCATTTACTATAGCAGACTAAATATAATGTGAGTACATAGTATGCGGGCCAGATAACATAATTACAGGCCTCCCTCATTATCGCGTGGTTCACGATATAACACAGGTGGATGGTGGACCCCAACATGTTTACCTATATTATCACCCACCCATCCAGAAAAATATGAATTAAAAAAAAAATGTCATTAAAAGATGTACTTAATATGACTAAAATATAAAATTTCTTCAATTTGTATTTACTTTTCCGTAAAAACTTCTCAAAAGATTGACACCCATTGATAACAAAACTACTCAATATTCACCGCCTGTTGATGGGTTAATTTTTATAACATTTATATCATAAAATAGAGAAGATTTAGAGAAAAATCCGATATAAAAATCAATTCATTCCATAGAAAGACTTTTTTGTTTATATTTGAAAATAACTATAGAAAAACCGTTTGGATTAGGATTTTTGTGGAAAATATACTCACATTTGAAAAAACTACTGAAATTCAGTTAATTAATGAAATTTAATAAAACTTTCAGTAGGTTAATTTGTACAAAGAATAGTGGGAATATTTTTTTTTTATTTAATCTTGATAAAGATCAAACGGTTAGTAAAAAGGTGTTTACATGAAACGAACAAAATACATGCAAAATTCTTCTCTCAGTAATTAACAGGTAGGAAGAAGGATAAATAAATTAAAATGGAAATTTGACGCCTGTGGACCGAGGATAGAAAATATGCACTTGTACACTTGAAGAAGAAAGAGGTTAGAGGTGTGAAGAATGAAATAGTCACTTCAATCGAGGGAAGTTGAGACTTATTGTAATCGATTTGTGTCTTCACTGAACCATTTTCTAAAATAAACAATATTTTTCCGGTCTGGTGTCACCACTCCCGTAACTGTGGTCGCACACACATACAACACCTGCGACTCAAATATCCATCATAACACAAAGAAATGTGGATTTATTCTAGTCTCGTGCTTGCGTGAAGCTCTTAAAAACAAACAAGGAAACAAAATCAAGTGTTTATTTACCTTAATTAATCATTTTTTCATCCTGTACTACTGCTCCCTGATACTTGGCACCTCTTGGTAAGGACCAGCGCATCAGAGTTTGGAACCAAAGACTAAGCTGTTGCTAGTTTCAGTATTGAATTGAGATGCATATCAGTAGGCTGAGACCGAAATCAAGACTTATACAAGTTCATCACAGAAAATAATTGTTCACAGGAATATGTGCTTCCAAACAATTAATCCTGGGGTAATTTGGCCCAAGATATTGATAAAATGTGCCAACATCAACACTTGAAAACTTGTTCCTCAACACAGAATTACATTGGAGCTTAATTAATTCTAAGTGGAAATGTTCTGGTGCCTTATTAACACTAACAGAGAATGGGTCCTGAAAAATAGAAAAATCATTCAAGGTTTTTAAAGTCTGCAAATCTTTCTTGGAACTCATTAATTTGGAAATCTTGATGCAGTACTTTTCTTTGTTGATATTGGCATGAAACATGTGCGTCTTACAGGGACTTTAAGGTTGGAAAGTGTGTAATATTACCACCTGATTGTTGATGTTCTAAAAAATTAAGTTTCATCTCAAAGGCACGAATAGAGTCATAGAAATATAGCTTTGTATTCAGGTAATTTAAGTGTTCTGTAATATCTACCATGAAAGCTAGATCTTGAACCTGTTCATTAACTTTCAGTTCCTGCACATCCCTCCGTTTCTGTTGCATAAATATCTATATTTCACATTGCAATTAATAAAATCACTCTCAGTATGAATCCCTGACTCAACCAGCGAACATTGGTGTGATATGGCAGTCCATGTTTGTTATGATAAGCAATAAGCAATTGAACTGTCTGTGGTTCAGACCTTGCTCATATATGAAGTTCAGTCTTTATAATAACATCATTACATTATCCATCTTTAATATTTTACTGCACAGCACTTCCCCATGTATAATGCCATGAACATTATAAAATTGATGGTTTGAGTTCACAGCTAGTAGCTTTTCTTTTAATTCTGTTGCCACACCAGCTTTTCTACCAATCATTTGTGGTGCTCCATCTGTAGAGACTCAGTTTGCGCCCAGTCAATACCTATTTTATCCACTGCCCCTACCACACTCACAAAGATGTCATCTCCTTTTGCTCTTTCCTTCATTGGTACCAGTTTCATAAAGTCTTCTGTAATATGCATATTTTCATCTACACCCCATATATAAACTGCAAGTTGTGCTACATCACTTACATCCATACTTTCATCAATTGCAACAGAAAATGCTGTAAACGACTTTGTCTTTGAGTTAACTGTTAAGATTCTCTGATAATTCATCAATTCTGTCTGCAACTGTATTTCTTGAGAGGCTTATGTTGGCACATGCTTGATGGTTTTGCAGGCAAATATCTTCTGCGGCCATCAACATTTATTCATATAGTTCCTTTCTGAAAATGGCTACAATGACACAGCTATTTCATGGGCAATCCTATAACTTGCCTTAACTGCAGCATCACTTACTTGATGAATACGTTTAAATACTGACTGTTGGTTTTTAAATGACTGCTTCAACTCCTTAAATTTGTCTTCACGTAACTTTCCACTATATTCATCATACTTTGAAGCCTGAGTGGCTGTAAAATGCCTTCGAATGTTGTAATCTTTCTCCACAGCTACATGTTGCATACAAATCAAACATGTTGGCTTTCCATTCACTTTAGCAAAAAGGTACAAGATTTTCCACCTTTCCTATACCACATGACGCATTTTATCAACTGCTCTTCTTTTCGAAAACATTATTATTTCACTGTAATTGGATGTATACTTGAGTTGCAGGTGTCAACACGTGAGTGTGTGTGTGTGCGATGAATTGTAAAGCACAAAATATGACTGAAACAGCAAATGTGTTGTGGGCCACATGTAAGAAGGTGGTGGGCCACATGTGGCCTGTGGGCCTCATGTTTGACATCCCTGTACTAGATCATGGGATAATTTTTTTTATTTTCCATAAAATGATGTGTGTTTCATATTACTGAAAACGCTTATGGACTGTTGCCATTCAAAGGGTTGCTCTTTTTTAAAGCTCATAAAAAGAGAACATTGAAACATTTTTTTTTACTGATATTTCTTTCATCGTAATTTCAGTTGCGACTACTGAGACCGTCATTCTACGGCCATTAGTAAACAACGTGGTCTGAGTAGTTGCGAAGGAAAGCAACTGAAATTAAGAAAAAGAAATACAAGTCAAACATTAATAACAGTTGACAATGCTTCATCTAATAATAATAAAACTTTATATAATACTACCATTGAAAACTGTATGGACTTTTTGGGTCACTTGATAAAAACTCTTAAATGGTAAATCACATCCATCTGACAAATGGGTAGAATGCCTATCGCATAACAGGGTTGCCACAAAGATATATTCCAAATATACCTTTTTGCTCCCAACCCCGGAAATATATGCCTTGCCCCCCACCATTGGAAAAATGGCAGCGGTCGCTCATGTATACAATGAAATAATGCATGCTTGAATGCATAAAGTGAAGAACAACAGGAAAGAGAGACATGAATTGTTAGCTACTAAACATATATTATAATTGCATGTATATGAATCTTGTGTTTGTACGTGTGTGAAAATATATCTCCTAAACACATTTAAGCTAAACTTTTACAAGAAATCTTTTGCCTTTAACAGTTGGTAGACAGACTTGTTGGCTACACAAAACTCAACAAAAACACAAGCAGAATAATTCATTTACGTTAATATCTTTTCCTGCATTAATATCAGCAATTTAAGTGCTTTAGGGGCTTTACTATATTTATTCAGTTATTTTCAAATTTCAGTGCTGTATGCTGATGATGAATAAGAAATAGAAGCTACCATACTAAGTTTAGTTTGGACTTCTGCTAGACAGAATATAGGAAGACAATCATGGAAGCCTAATTGTTACATAGAAACAAAGTCAGGTAACTTGGCAAAAGAGTCAAGAATAGACATTATGAAAATAAATGCAACATAAAAACTATGCAAGAGACACTTCAGAGAGTACCAAAACTGCTCTGCCATATTTTATTATACCTAGTAAAGATGTCTACAGATGTCTCATTATTTTTTCCTCTATTTTTGTCACAGCCCCCAAGAAAGCTTTTGTAGAGTTGTTAACTCATTTGGGAAAAGTTTTTCTTCCATAAAGAAATATTATTTCTTATATCAGTTCAGGTTATATACAGTATATGCCGGTATATAAGAGGGAAATTTTACTAGACACAAGGAAAATTATAAATCACTGACATATATGCTGTATTGGGGGTGATCAATTAAAAAGTTGGAAAAGAGGGTGATCAATGAATAAGTTACTTCTATTGCGTTTTGTTGGGCTGTTATCACTAAAAAAAGGTCTGAATTTT
>VCCN01002867.1:7386308-7398068 GCA_006491835.1 Architeuthis dux
ACAGCATGCTTTGGCCAAGTTCTCCCACTTGGTTTCTATTTCATGTTCTAGATCAGCAATTCTCAGGGTCCCAGGTCACATCCCTCCCCTTGCAATTCCAAGTTTCCTAAATTCCTCCACAAATTTGAATTGTCATCTCGTATTTTTGTGACCATTATTATTTCCCCCCGATTGAAATTGCTCTCCAATTCTTCCCCTAGCTAAAGATCCTCCCCTGGGAGCCAAGTGCCTACCATTTGAGAATCACTCTTATAGATAGTGATGGATATCATTTCCATTTCAACCTTGCTCCAGAGATCAATGTTCCCTCTAATTTTTTTGTAGTCAGTGGGCGCAAAAATCTTATGTTGCGCAGATTTTTTCCTGTGACAAAAGTATGTACGCACTTTGAATTCAACATAGAAAATCAATATTCTTTTCAATAAAAACTCAGTAAGTTATCTACAGAATTTGAAATCTGTTGTGTGCACATTGATTTCCTTTGTGCGCTGGTTGCAAAATGTGTGCACGCGCACACGTGCACAGCTTAGAGATAACTATGCTAGAGATGTATACATACACAAGTAAAGCAATATATAACAAAGACAAATTTCAGTTTCAATAAATAATCAACTTCCTATAACCATGATCCTCTTGATTTATATTATGTCTTTGGTTCTAGCATTGCAAGGGTTAATTAATCTTCCAAGAGGATCCTCAAACTAATTTCCTGTATATTTTCATTTGAGCAGATCAGATAGGAAATATAAAAGTGAGATTAAGGAATAATAACATGGAATATAAATAGTCAAAAAGGACAAAGAGAAGATTAATTGCAGAGAATTTACTACAATTCCTATAATAATTAGAAGAAAGATTTATGAGATGATCCGGAAACTTGAACCATGAATAAATCTCATGATCAGTGAAAACTTGAGTCTTATCAATATGAAATAGGACCTATAGATGGTATTAACTAGAGTGCACTAATGCAGATTAATGTAGATAGATATACTCATGTACATACAAAATTATGCATGCACACAGAATTACAGAGGATGCCGCTTACTGTGATCACTTAGGGACAGCGTCTTTTAAATAACAATAACTGGCTGATAGCATTAAGCAAAAGATAGAAACATTTGAACAATTTACATTCATTGTTATAAATAACTTTACATTTTAAAATATTAATATGAATTTTTTTCTCCAAATGAAGTGAATTTGATAACAATAATCGTTTGATAACATTATCCCTGATTATAATAAATTGCTTCTTCAGTATCTGTGTAGAGAGATAGAGAAATAGAAACTCAAATGCGAGGAATATTACTGGGATCTACCATGGCCGGTTATTTTAGATGGGCGTCTGTTTGGGGGTCAAGTTTTTGTAGATGAAAATTTGAAAGCATCTAGGTTTTAATGCTCTTTAGTATGAAGATAATTGGTCACCTTGAATACGTATATAATAATTAAGACATCAAGTCCAAAATATCTGCCAATTTGTTGTATAAACAGAAATTTGCTCGATACTTCTTCATTATTATTGAATAAGTTTGAAAACAAACTATATTATTTATTTATTACAAAAATTAAATTATTTTTTGTGTTTGCAGGTACTAAATACAGTCTATATAATATTTAGACTGTATTTAGTATGTGTGTGTGTGTGTTTGGCTCTCGTAGCAACTTAAAAAGAAAACACAGTCCAAATACGATTAATACGAGTTGCCGATTGATAGTGAAGTGAATAAAAACACGTGTTTTGTTATGCTCAATTTAGCAGTTGTGATGGCCTTTGAATAATGGCCCTGGGCTATTATTTGGTCCATTTTGGCTGGTTTCCGTTTTACTGCCCCGGGCGATCTTACAGTAGATCCCGGTATGTCTCATGAAATAAAGATGCAAGATTGAGCTTTCAGCTTATCTCAGTGACATTGAGTCAGATATCAAGTGGAGTGTTGGTAATTTAAAATGCAATCTCCAAGCCCATTGATATCAATATGCAGAAATAACATGAAAGAAGTCATTTATATGGATATAAAACACAAAGTAATAACAACATGCACATATAGATATCCGTGTTTATCCGTGTTTTTGCCTTCCGCAGTTTCAGTTAACCTCAGTCAACCCCAGATATAAACAATTCATAAGTTTTACTTGATAATGGTTCCAAAGCACAATAGTAGTGATGCTAGCAATTTGGATATACCAGACAGAAGCCATAAAGAGCTTTCTTTAAGTGATAAGGTGAAAAAAAGATGTGTATGCAGAGGTTGTTAGGATCTACAGTAAGAACCAATCTTCTATCAGTCATATAACTTGTATTACAGTATTTTAGAAGCAAGATGTACAACAACACTGGAATGGTATGTCAAATGCTGCACAAAAAGTGGTTGGGGAAAACACTGACACAGTTCGGCGAGAAAAGTCACTGGATAGCACGTCAAATGCTCTCCCAACGCCGGAACAAAACCTTAAACAGGACACCTAGACAATCACGGGTATGCATTAACCTAGATCAAACCTGTTAAGATTCTCAGACTGACAACAATGTTGTACAAGTCCTTGACTCACTCTTTGACCATTACTTCACCATTTATCGGCCAGAACAGCAGGGAAAGACCTGTATGGGTCAAAGAAACACAGAGGCCGAGTGAAGTGTTAGTATCATGGATATACTGTAAAAGCTTTTGGTTTAAAAGAGCCACCACGAGCAGATCCGGGTTCTTCGCTGCCAGTGACGCAAATACAAATGACACGCACCCATTTCAGTCTCTGAACCAACAAGTCTTCGCCACAAGTATATTGTTATAATTGTTCTATTTCATTATAAGTAATTGTTGTTAATGTCTTGTGTCTAATTTATAAGTTAAACTTTATGATAGGTATGTATGTATACGAAAAAAACATAGTATGTATAGGGTTTGGTACTGTCTGCGCTTGCAGGCATCTGCAGAGGGTCGTGGAACATATAGATAACGGCAGATAATGGGGGATTACTGTATAGGAAAGCAGTTAGGGCACCTACAATGGTGCAATGGTTAGCAAGCTCTCAGACAAATTAGTTAGTGTAGTGAGTATGATCCTTATAGGTTCCCTACTATTGTGACTTTATGCCATACAATGATACAATAACTGTACAGACAAATTTGTTAGTAAAGTAGATTTGATTTTTATAGATGGCTTTGTGCCAGACTATGCCATATATATATATATATATATACATATATTTTCTTTTTTTTAAGTACAAATATAATGTGGTCTCGTGTCAACAGTATGAAATCAAATAATGCATAATTTTATATGCGACAAAATATCTTTATAATTATCATATTCTGTTGGATATAAAATTATCCATTATTTGATTTCATATATATATATATATATACACACACATACACACCATGGAGTAATGGTCAGGAAGCTTATCTCACCCCCAGAGCTGGACCGAGGCATAAGCGAACTAAGCAGCTGCCTAGAGCCCTGTGGCCACCAGAGGTCATCCAAAAGCGATGTCAACCCCAAAAGGCAGTGGAGGGGCTTCCAAATTAAATTCTGCTTAGAGCCCCATAAAGGCTTGGTCCAGCCCTGCTCTTCCTGATCAATTCACTTGTGTAGCGAGTTCACTCCACATGGGTTCCCCATTATTGTGTCCTTGTGCCAGACAAGCTACAATAACCATACATACAGACATGGCTGCCTACCATGGGGCAATATTTAGGAAGCTAATCTCTCGAACAAATTCACTAGTGTAGTGAGTTCAAACCTCAAGGATGTCCCACTATTGTGGCCTTGTGCTAATCTAAGTTCAGCTTAGTAAATATCTATACAAAAGCAATTACATACACATATATAAAAAAAAGCATACAAAAGCGAAACTGTATGGATACCAACCTAAATGTTATTTATAGAGTGGGATATAAGAAAGAGAAATTGTTGACTGTGTGTGCATGTACACACTCATTTATTTTACTATAGAAAAAACTTCTATGTAAATGATTACCTGCAGAATAGAATGATGTAGACCAAACTCAGATAATGCGACTCTCTTAAAAGGTGATGATGGAAAAAAAAATATGAATGCTATAAAATGCAAAGTGAATAAAAGTACACAGAAAAAGCCTTAGATACAAGCAGAATTAAAAAATAAAGATAGAAATAGATCTCGGTATTTGCTGGAAGCACAACAGTTATGAACATTTGCCTGCCCATTTATATTATATTCAGTTTATTTTCTGAACTATAAACAGATCTCTTTCAAAGACATTTATCTCCAAAACTATGACTCCAGGATTAAAAATTTGTTTTATGTTTCTAGGCACAGAAAATCCTTCACAGGAATTGATTAAATTTTACTTACTGAGACTTCCAGTCAAAAGTTATACCATAGTACGTGTTTTCATTTTAAGAAGTTTTAATGTAAAAATAAAAATCAATACCGGACAAGTAGTGACATCAATCAATTGATAATTGATTGTATAACACATGTATGTGCAAATAAGTGTATAAAATACATATGTCTGCCATCTTTGCATTTCTATAATCTCTAACATAACAAGTGTTAAAAATATTTAGATAAGAGAAAATAAGTCTTTTCCAAATATTTTTTTTAAATAGTATAAAAAAATTTTCATGGGATTAGCCAGAAGATTTTGTTTTCCATTACCAGTAGAGAATGTTCTAGTTTTCCATCTGATTATTGTTTTGACAGGTTTCTTCAGTTTTCATGTTGGTCTAGCTGGCTACGTATATATCACACATACAGGCTGCACCAATGGAGCTAGAGAGATGACAATTTAAACATTTACTCTATATTATGTCTAGAAAAGAACAACTTTTTACCCCCCCTCCCCAAATAGGTTTTTAGTGAGGGTTTAATTTGCAATGTAAGTTTATGCTAAATTGATCCCTTAATTTGTGTACAGCAGCATTCATACTTGTTTCAGACTTTTATAGTGAACACTGCCCAACAAAAGGCTTCAGAAGTAACTTATTCATTGATCACCCCCAACACAGCATGCTGCCAAAGGACATTGGTCATATGACAGTTTCTATTGAGTGACTAACCACACCTGTCAGATTATTGTTATGACCTATATAGAGACATGAGTGAGTATTACAAACTGTCAACATAGGTTTCTTCAGTTTTCAAGTTGGTCTAGCTGGCTATGCATCACGCATACAGGCTACACCAATGGAGCTAGAGGGATGAAAATTTAAATATTTACTCCATATTATGTCTAGAAAAAAAAATGCTAAATCGATCCCTTAATTTGTGTCCGGCAGCATTCACACTTGTTTTTTTTTTAAATTTCAGACTTTTTAGTGATCACTGCCCAACAAAAGGCTAGAGAAGTAACTTATTCATTAATCACCTCTTTTACCAATTTTTTTTAATTGATTACCCCCAACATGGCTTGCTGCCAAAGGACATTGGTCATATGACAGTTTCTATTGAGTGACTAACCAGACCTGTCAGATTATTGTTTTGACCTAGATAGAGACATGAGTAAGTATTCATATATTGCTGTATCTATGTAGAGAGATGCAATTTTTCAGATCCATGCCTTTTCCAAGTAGAAAAGTTCTATTTTCTGATGCCTTAATAATAAGGCTTTTTCATTCTTTTTTTATTGTTAAACCTAGCATAGCACTCGTCAAAAAGGATGGGATTATTTACGTATAGATCGGCACTTCAACATAGTATCAGAGCATCTGTATACTTTGCCTAGGATCAAACCTCACAGACATACACATCTATATATGGACTAAATTGTGCCCACTAAAAAATAAGTATCCACTGGCACGAATGCATGTTTGGAGCAAAAAGAAATTCAATAGCATGGTATTAATAGAGTTGCAAGAATTACCTGACAGGAATTTTGAACTGAAGCATGACATCACATAGAAACAGAGAAATAATTTCTTGATGCACTCACTCTTTCCACTGCCTTTCTTCCTCAAGCATGGTTATTGGTATCATGACCCAGCTGCACAGGTATTCAATGCAAAAGGTGGTCATCAAATTCTGTTAATGTGAAAGGTGGTCATCAAGACTGGAGCCTATGAGAACACAGTCAGGTGACTTGATTATGACAACTGGCAACAGAAAGCAATGACCACATTCAGTGAATATTATACCTGCATGTATTGCTTAGTGATAGAGCATTGGGGTAAAAGACAAGAGGTCTAAATGTCAATCTCAGGTTGAGGACAGAACCAGAATTTGTGACATAGATACAGTATCACCCATAAATGAGTACACCCCTACCACTTTTCTTTTTTATAGAAGCTTAATTTTCTTCTTAACCAAACCTAGCAGGATTTTATTATTTATAGTGGAACACACACAATCAAAACGGATATTATCAGGTATCATTTATGACCAAACTCTACAGCATTGAAACTGAAAAACCAAACTCAATCAAACAAAAAAATATGTACACAAATGAGTACACCCTGCAAAAGAATATGTTTGGCAACAGAGCTTCAATGCTGTAGAGTTTGGTCATAAATAATACCTGATAATATCATAAATTAAGCAGTCGTGGTGGTAAAATTAAGTTACCTTAATGAAAATACTACCAGTATGGTTTGAACCATAAATTCATGATTTGAAAAATTAAAAAAAGACTCTGGTTAGTCATTCAACAGAAACTGTCATGTGACCAATGTCTCTAAGCAGCATGCCATGTTGGGGGTGATCAATTAAAAAATTGGTAATCAATGAATAAGTTACTTTTCTCGAATTTTGTTGGGCAGTATCACTTAAAAAGTCAGAATTTTCAAAAAACAAGCGTGAATGCTGCCGTACACAAACTAAGGAATCAATTTAGCATAAATTTATATTGCAAATTGACCCCCCCCCCGAAAAACCAATTGGGGGGATTTTTAAAAAAAAGAAAAAAAAAAAGGTTTTCCCTATTCATTGAGGGTAGTGTGCGTGCAAAATTTCAAGTTTCTGCTATGAACTGTTAGGGCTAGGTGATCTCCTGATACATAGATGTATAAATGCCGGAACACATGAACAATCTAAACCCAGCAACCGTGTTTAAACTAGTCTGTTGTAGGTAGCGGTGAATAAAAATGAATTTATAAAGATGAATGTATATTGTTTCAATTTTTATATCTTTTGCTTAATGTTATCAGCCAGTTGTTGATATCTTAAATACTCTGTCCCAAAGTGATCCCAATAAGTGGCTTCCTCTATATTAAAAATAAACCTATTTTCTGTAAAATTTTCCTGTACGGTTAGATAGCATCTATTTTATTTTTAACAACCACTGTCAGTTGACATTTAAGTATGGACAAAGAACTAGTTATATACATATGTATTACTTGTGATGTATCTTTGTATGCTCCACATATTTAAATCTATTTTCTACGGTTGTATATGTGAAGATTTATATATTGGTTTTCCATAATCTTGTAAAGACTAATGATGTTGTAAAAGTCTTTTCAATATAAAAGCATTTTCGGCCAAAATCATTCTATGTCCTTGTTCAGTTGTAATATGTAATATCCGTAAGAAAAGAGAGTCTCTTTTTTAGTCTCTTTCTCTGATGGCGCAAAGAAAAAGAATGATTCGGCCGAAACATTGTTTTGTTAACATCAAAGATTGGAAGAAAAGATTAGATTGTCTGAAATAATGTTTGAATGTTAATGACTCTTCTCAAAGTTATAGGAAATACTTATGTCATATATGATAGTTTTTACCAGCTATCCTTTTTTGATAGTTGATCTTTATTGTTGAAAATGCTTGACTTTATGCAAAATCACACCAGCAATTTATCATAATGGATGTTTTGGAGTAATTAACAATGACACAAGTTACAGCATTTAAATAAAGCCGTCACATTAGTGGAGAAAGATAAATGGACCACAAAACTAATTACTCTTATAATACAACAAATGAATTCCTAAGTACCAACAACACTGAATATATTAAAAAAGGATTGTCAAAAAAAAAAAAAAATTAATTGGTTTATGATTTTCATCTAATTATTTATACTAATGATGAATCTTACAAATTATTAATTTTTTAAAGTAATTAAGCATTAGTAATTAATGATTGAGAAGACAGACAGGAATTGATGAATACAACTAAAATGCTACATTCCATTTAATGAGAGCAAACAATACAAATTGTACACCAATTATGTTGAATGAATACAGATGATTAGGATATGTTTATTGGTTGACAAACAGGGTACATGTTGTTGAACTCTGTAGATCCACTTGTTCGCCGTCAACTTAGAAATAACACGATATAACGCATACACTCTGTGGTCGTCAATTCACTTTATTTACACTCAAATTAAGTGACTACTCGCAAGGATGCAAACCACTAAACTGATTTGAACACAGTAAAATATCAGAAATAGGACTCCCGAAATCGGAGAGTTCCACTACTGATCATTAACAAAGAAAGCTAACAGTTATCTTTCTTTTTATATGAGATATTAACATATTGATAGATGTCATTGGCTGAGTTACTGTAGTTTCTTGAATAAAATACACATTTCTTCATGAAACATCTAATTTTTTTCATGGGTGTGCACACTGTTCCCTCTAAGGTTTGCAACCAGTGCACAAAGGAAATTAATGTGCGCACAGAAGATTTCAAATTCTGTAGATAGCTTACTGAGTTTTTATTGAAAAAATATTGATTCCCTATGTCGAAATCAAAAGTGCGTTTATACTTTTGTCAGGAAAAGAAATTGTGCAACATAAGATTTTTGAGCCTGCCGTCTACAAAGATTAGAGGGAACACTGGGTGTGCATAATACTTTGAAAATATATATGTACATATAGTGTATTATCCAATTTCAGAATGAAATATGCAGATTTATATACAAATTTCATAAGTGACTGTTACTCATTATCAGTATCTATGTTTTTATGTTATTTAATGTTTGATTTTTAACAAATATATTGTTTAAATTGTCTTGCCCAATATTTCATATCTTATAATGCCAAATTGTGTTTTGCATTTATTAAATTTTCAGTGTCAAATAATACTTAAGAATAAAAAAGTAACTTAAAATTTAAAGGAAATTTTGTAGAAGTTTTTATTATCAAGAGAATATCTGAGGAAACTTGATTAAAGTAACCTCCTTTGCACTTTTTACATTTTTCTTCAATTCAATTCACAAAACAGTTCCATTTTTTTTTATCCTACTCACTGAAGAGTTCCACAGTGGTTACAAGTACATATTAGAGTTAATTATAAATGTTTTCCTCGATCAACACAATTTTCTTCTGGATCTGTATGTTTTCTAAATCAATATTAATAATAAATGTTTTCAGGATCAACATTAATCATAAACCTTTTTTAAAAATTTTTAATAAGATAAAGATCAACATATACTTGAAACACAAATGTAATTGGTTAGGCCTGTTTTCTTTAGATTGTTATAATTGGTGTGAAATCCTTTTTTCTGGCTTTTTAGCCTGGGATCAAAATGTAAAATCCATTTTTTGAATTTAACTTACAATTTGAAAGTTTCAAGCTGTCGAAATTTAAAAAATGATGAATAATTAAAAGCAGGTTATTTTGTATTCTATAACTGTTAATAAGTATCATAGATCAGAAATAAAGAGGTAGCTTCTGCTGAGATTTGAACTCACATCCCATATCCTTGGGATCCTGTCATGGACAATATTCTACCAATTTGGCTACAGAGACCAACCAGCTATGGTATCATCCATGTTAGATGATCTCCCAAAGATATGAGATGCAAGTTCAAATCTGGTTGAAGGCTACTTCTTTATCTCTGATCCATCAGACATAAGCATTGCAATAAAAAGCAACAATACAGGCATCCCCTGTTATAACATGGGTGTTGGGGTCCAAGAAAGCCAACTGCATTATAATTGAGCTTTAGCTATTTTGGAGCAAGATTAATATTTTGAGGTCCACCATCCATTCAAGTTATAATGCGAACTGCGCTATGATGAACCACATTATAACGGAGGATGCCTGTAGTAAGTTAAAAGATAAGTCAAAATTTAATAATAAAAATAATCTAAGAAATTCAGGCAACTCAAATACTATTACTAAAGAGGAGCTTTTAATATAAGAGGTAAATATGGATATAAATTTTTATACATTAAAATGGAAAATTACTTTTCTACAGTAAAAAGCTTCAGTTATAGAACATTAGCTTTATTTTTCTTTAATTTATAGTTTACATGGCGAAACATTTGGTACAAGATTTAGTTCATAAAATGGACTGCTGTTTCTCTTCTTATATGTTTATGAAAAATGTATAAAGAGAGGACAAGAACTCTATAACTTGAATGAAATAATAGAAAATATTTATATCCTGTGGACAATGGAAGTTTTATGAATCCTATCATGATGGCTAAAAATAAGACCGTTCGCCCAAGTTTAGAGTTTTCCACCAATCTTTCAGTAAAAGGACACATCCCATTTTCAGTATTTTAAACAATTGGCGAAATTTGGTATGGAAGATCATATGTGTAAATTTCTTTTGCTTTTAAGAAAACTTCATGTTTTTGGCATAGAAATTATCTATATATATATTTATTTATTCAATCAGTGTATTAAAAAAAATAATTGAATATTTGAATGATTAAAGGATTTGAAGAATGGGTGTATTAAAACGTTTTATTAAAATTAAATAAGTTTTTTAAAAAGATTCCATGTGACCATTAAATAATTTCATTGGTCACTTCTTAAATTCAAAAGTAACATTAATATAAAGATATACATAAATAAAAAAAAAAAGTAATAAGATTTGTTTCATTCTAATTTATTCATTTAATTATAAAAAATCTTTTTGTAAAGGAAAAAAAATCATTCCGAATGCTTTCTAATATTTTTTGTATGCTTTCAATATAAGAACAAAGTTTTCTTAAAAGCAGAAGAAATTTACGCGTATAATCTTCTATAGCAAATACTGCCAATAGTTTAAAGTGCTGAAAACAGCATGGGTCCCTTTACCAAAAGATTGCCAGTTTTCCTTCTCTAATGTTAGTCTGGCATAATAGACCAATGTGGAATTGTAATAAAACATCAAACTTTTCAGCATTTAGTCTTCTCAGTTATGAGATGAATGGCTTTAACCTGCTAATATTTAAATTGGAAATCATTAATTTACAACAGGGAGGTCACAGGTGAGGACAGAATGGAAGAGCTGGTCTGACAATGTAAAAGAGTGGACAGACACGACTATGCCAGAACTAGACTTTAGGCTGCAGACAGACCAGCATGGAGGAAAACGCCAGCTTCTTGACCCCCACACCCCATGCCTGACGAATGCTCCAAAATTCAAGTCAACATTTGTGGACACATTTATTACCTTTTATGTAAACAAATTTCGGGCTAGTCACTCCACTGAAAGGTTGTTACATCCTATTTATCTATATTTCTCTCACAATTGATAAATTAATGTTCTTGTAAAATCTGCTATAATATACAATAGAAAATTATGAAAACAATCTATTCACTAGTTGTGATTGAACATTAAACTATAATCTCTAATCAATATACTAAACACTAAGCCCTCATACAGAACCACTAAATTTGGCCGTAGGAATGACGCGAGTTCTAGATGATAAAAACTGCTGATACATTTGCGACATCATTATGAGTCTATATCTTTAGGCACTATTAATATACAAATTCATATCAGATCATATAATTCATCGGATCATAGGGATTCCTCCAATGATCTGCCAACAGTTTGCAATTGTTTATTGGTAGCCAGCTTCCTTACTCATAGAAGTAATGTAATTAACAAATCTCATTTA
>VCCN01002867.1:7406023-7418953 GCA_006491835.1 Architeuthis dux
ATATATATATATAGTTATATAAAGTTAGTGCTAAGAATTGCAAATGGTATTTTTCTAAGTCTGAAAGATTATGGCAATATCAAAGATTACACTGATCCAGATTAGTGAAGTGGCAGAGTAATCTTGAACTAATAAAATCTCAGACTGCAGCCATCTGCCGTATTCTCCCCGTCATCCCTTGACTCAATGATAGATCCGCCACAGACAGGGATATGTGTCCCAAAGATTATTTCCATGGATGAGATCTGTTGTCTTTAATGAAACAGTGCACAAGTTCTCTAAAGATATTAGGAAGGTTGGGGAACACAGAAGCACTCTGCAAATTTACTGCAGACAATTCACTGCTGATTACAATTATTTTTGACTGAACCTGCATAGCTAAATAGTCAGACAGTGCCAGCAATAAAATCTTTCAAAATAGACTCCATTCCAGAACATCACATAATAAAGAACTATTGGCAAAGTAAGATGACTTAACCATCAAAAATGGAACACATCATAATGACTGATTTGACCGATCACCGCTAAAGAAGCTAACATTTTTTTTACTTTCGTACTAAGCTGATGACTGTTTGAGTTTTAGTATAAATGATTATTTTTATAAAATTTTTTTTATTAAATCAAGTATTATAAACCATTTTCATTAATTTTTGACTGCTATTTACCCTCATCTTAATTTTTAGTAGTTTAAAAAAAAGAATCACAACGTGTAAAATGGTTTACAATAAAGGAATAAAACAATAACACTGCCGTGTCGGCCTTACTGAAATTGTGATTAAACAAACTAAAAATTAGGATGAAATTAAATAGTAGTCAAAAATTAATAAAAATGGTTTATAATACTTGATTTAATAAAAAAAATAAAATAATCTTTGTTATTAAAACTGAAATAGTCATTGCTGTGCCAGCTTAGTATGAAAGTAAAAAGAATGTTAGCTTCTTTAGCGGTGATTGGTCAAATCAGTCCATCTGATGCAATCCAATTTTGATGGTTAAGTCGTCTTACTTTGCCCAAATTTTTATAATCTTCAGCACAATTTATTTGTTCCAATAATAAAAGAAAAAAAGTTGTTGATTTTCAGCTATGAGAGGTTTAAAAGTAAATAAACGTTTAATACAAAAAGTCCCATTTAGATCTTTATTGGTTGATTGATTAGAATTTTTAGGCGCAAAATTTGTGCCATTAACAAAATTTGGGAGGCACATTTGGTCAGAATTGTATTACAAGGCACAAAATCACTTTATCACACCCTGAAAGGAGTAAATGTTTTGATTTTCAGCTCTCTAGCTCGATTGGTGTGGCTTGTACACGTGACAGATACATACATAGATAGATAGATAACCAGCCAGGCAGAATCATTTGAAAACTGAAGACATCTATGTTGACTGTTTTGGTTGATTGTTTCAGTAGTCTTTGCTTTGACATACATAAACCTATGGCAGAGTTTCAAAGGCTCCAAAAGATGTAATTAAAAAGTATAATTAAACAACATATTCATCAGAAATTAATTCAATAATTAAATTAAACACATGTCCTTATCAGATTGTGCACCATGAACTCGTCAAGGTACGATGGAAACAGTGCACATGACGTACCAAACTGACGAATTCATGGTGCACAATCTGATAAAGACATGCGTTTAATTTAATTATTATATCAATTTCTGATGAATATGTTGTTTAATTATACTTTTTAATAAAAAATTATATCTTTTGGAGCCTTTGTATGACTTTGAGAGCCTCTCTATGCTGGTTAAACACTGCGATAGGTTTACATACATCAAAGCAAAGATTACCAAGGTTTCTAACATGTATCATGTTTCAATGGTAAACGAACACAAGTGAGAAGCTTGGAATAATCATAATTCAATTAGATTTCTTCAAGCAAAGCAAACTCTCTCTCTCTCCCACACACACACACATACATATAGATGTTATAAACCATCAACCAAAACTATCAAAATAGGTTTCTTCAGTTTGCAAGTTGGTCAGGTTGGCTGGCTGGCTGGCTATGTATTTATCACATGTACAGGTCACACCAATGGAGCTAAAGAGCTGAAAATTTTAACATTTACTCCTTATTATAAAAACGTTTTTTTTGTTTTTTGAAAAATTCCACCCAATTTTTCTATTGAGTGACTAAGCAGTTTTTATATATATACAAACACATATGTATAAGTATAAAGAATCTTATGAGTGTGTGAGAATGAATGCATACATATGTAAAAGTGTCCATACAGAGAGAGAGAGAGAAATGGTTGGGTAGAAACCGCAATAGGGTTATTAAAGTTTGTGAAAAAAGGAAAGCCAAGCTTTTGATTTATGGCATAGATGTTTTTATTTTTTTTTTTACATAAAAATAATAATTATTATTAGCCTTTACCGGTTTCAACTTCTGTCTTTTCAAAAGGCACTGAAAGTTTCTGCTATACTAAGCTTTTTTATAATGTGTATTTGGATAGCGCCACCCAGCATCCTTGTGTTGGTCCTCAGGCAATGAAAGTTTCTGCTACACTAAGCTTTTTTATAATGCCTATTCAGATAGCTCCGCCCAGCATCCTTGTGTTAGTACTCAGACTGCATTGTCCGTAATTTGATATCTGTGTTTGAAGGATGTATTCCCTTGGTGGGGTCACAGCTAGTGAAGTTTTTATCTAAGTCCAAATCTTTATGTGGAGAAATCTATATCCTGGTTTAAAGTGTAGAACTCCCATGGGGGATTATTGTTTTAGCCAGGTGGCCGCTATTGGAATGTAGGTTGTGAGGGGAGGAGGATTTTATGCTTTGGATATATTTTTATAGTGTAAATGATTTTACTGAATTTATTAAGTGCGCGCTATTAAATTGAGATTGAATTACATTTGTTTATTAGGAAAGTATCTATAATTTTTAGAGAGAGCTGGAATAAGGAATTATTTCTTATTCTTAATTTTATATTTTTTAATTCCTTATTCCATAGGAATTACATGCGAATGATATATATATGCAACTGTATTTAGGTAGCAGTTCCTCATGTATAAACATATATTAAAGACACAGATGTATATACATATAAATTATAAATGCACACAAATATATATATATACACACACACTTAAAACACCGAAATATACACATAATGAATCTATATATATGTACAGAAATATAACTGTATATATTGAAGTACATACACACAATGATTATATGTGTATGACCATATGCAGAATGAATCATGTATGTACATACACACAATGATTATGTGTATGACCATATCCAGAATGAATCATGTATGTACATACACACAATGATTATGTGTGTATGGCCATTTGCAGAGTGAATCATGTATGTACATACACAATGATTATATGTGTATGACCATATCCCAAATGAATCATGTATATACCTACACATATAATCATTGTGTGTATGACCATATCCAGAATGAATCATGTATGTACATACACACTATGATTATATGTGTATGACCATATGCAGAATGAATCATATATGTATATATGCACAATGATTAAACGTGTATGACCATGTGCAGAATGAATCATATATGTACATACATGCAAGCATATAAACTAAGTTGCTGTGTTCCCTTTAATAATCTGAAAGGTATGTGAGAAGCTAAGTAAAGAATAAGAGAGAGAAAGAGATCATACAAATAATCCCTGAAACTTGTTCCTCTTTTCCCATTCTTTCTATTCAATCAAGTCATTCCCATGAAGAACCATTATATTGTATTGGATAGCCTGAAGAGACTATGGGAATTTGCACAAAACACCTATTCCCTGTCCTGAATCATAACAATAAAACATTTGCAGCTGGCCAGAGGACATAGGGACACTGTCAAGTCAATGTACAGAGTGAAAAATACAAAAACAAACATCATTCTTAAATGACAGGATAGCCTCAAAATTTATAGTTCTCCATAATTAAGAGTCAGGTGGAATAAAGAAACACTCATTTTTTTAATTCTTTCCTTTTCTCATTCTTTCTTTCTCTGTACTTACCTACCTTTCAACAAAGGATAAAGTAATTTGAAAAGTAATAGGTATGCTTAGTCACTCACTAGAAACCGTCATGTGACCAACACTTTTTGCAGCATGCCGAGCTGGGGTTGATCAATTAAGAAATTGGAAAAGGGCGTGATCAATAAATGAGTTACTTCTGCCTTTTGTTGGACAGTGATCACTAGAAAAGTTTGAATTTTCAAAAAACAAGCATGAACACTGCTGGACACAAACTAAGGACCAATTTAGCATAAACTTATGTTGTAAATTGAACCCACTACTAAAAACCTATTTTGTTTTGGAATTTCTTTCCATACATAATAAAGAGTAAATGTTTAAATTTTCAGCCCACTAGCTCCATTGGTGCTACCTGTATGCACGACACATATACACTTAGCCAGACCCACTTAAAAAGCGAGGAAATCTGTGTTGATTTTGACAGTTTTGGTTGACAGTTTCTATATTGTAGATAAGCAATATATGATTAATAAACGAAAAGTGGGGTGATTTTTAATGTTTCTTCACAAATCCTCAGAACAATACTTTTGTTTAGAAAATAATATTCTTCACAAGAATTGACATTGAAATACTAACAAAATTTTATAAATCTTTTTGTTTCCTAATCAAATTTTGGCAAAGTAGGATGACTTAACTGTCAAAAATGGATTGCATCATAAGGACTGATTTGACAGATCACCGCTAAAGAAGCTAACATTTTTTTTACTTTCGTCCTAAACTGGCATGGCAACGCCTGTTTGAGTTTTTAGTAAAAAAGTAGTACGAAAGCAAAAAAAAAATGTTAGCCTCTTTAGTGGCGATCGGTCAAATCAGTCCTTGTGATGCAATCCATTTTTGATGGTTAAGTCGTCCTTCTTTGCCCAAATTTTGATAATCTTCAGCACAATTAATTTGTTCCAATAATAAAAGTTGTTGATTTTTAGCAATGAGAGGTCTAAAAGTTTCTTTCTACTCAGTTTCATCAAAAGCATTTCATCCAATTCAAAATCATGGTACATATTTATACAAACTTGAAGAGACAATCCAAACACTAGAATATGTAACGAAAAGCCTGATGGAACATGCATACAAATTCACAATAATCAAGTTAAGTGAACATCACTCAAAATGAAGGCAGAAATCTTCAAAGACAGTTGAAATAAAATGGATTAAGATATGGAACTGCATTTTTAATCAGGTCCATAAATTTGTGACATAATATAATTACTCTCAGTTTGTGTGTGCATATATGAGTTTTGTTGGTATTTAAAAAATAAATATCAACATTCACATTAATCAAAACACACACATATATATCAGGCTTATAACTATGTAATAAAATGGATTAAGATATAGAATAATGTATATATAAATGTGTTTGTATATAATGTACAAATATGCACGCTTATATCTAAATATATATACATATATGCTCCTAATAATAATAACGATAAGTAAATTCTTGAAGCAGATACAAGTGACACGATAGAAGTAAAGGTAATGCTTTGATTCACTCCAGAGTTATAAATGTAACAGCCTCTTGTATAGTCTTTGGGCAAAATGGCATAAATTGAAGCATGTCTAGTCCCTGGGGAATTCAACCTCCTCCTCCTCCTCCCCGTTGCAATAAAAGAGGTAGGATCAGTGGGTAAACTTCAAGGCCTGTGGCAGTAGCTGTTTAGATTGGACAATTTTGTCACCACTTACATTAAACCAACCTTGTGCCATAATTGCGCTGGGGGACAGCAGATAGGTACCATCAAGATACAAAAATAAAAATCATACAGATAGTGAACTTTTTTGCAACTGTCTACTTTATAAGATTTATAATACTGGAATTTGTTTTAACTCTTAAATTCATAAAAGAAATTAATGTCATTATCAAGAGAAATAACTCGATTGAAATTATCCCCCTTTGACCATTAGGTGATTTTTACAATTATTTTTCTATTCAATTCACAGAAGAGTTCCAATATTTTTAATTCTATTCATTGAAGACTTCCACTCTCAATACAAGCGGTTACAAGCGGTCCATGAATATAAGCGTTAATGTAACCTTTTTGAGACTCCAGGCACAAATATATTCCAAGGTTTCTATGACTGCTGGGATATATATATATGTGCCGTAGATCTCTTTTAGAAGTCACCTGGGACATTTAAATTCAGGCAATAAGCACCTTAATAGGTTTATCTTGAAAGGTTTAAGCAGTATCATTTAAAAATACGGGGAAAAGTATGGCTGTAATTTTCTTTTGCTTGAAAGGTTCAGAGAAATTATGGTGATGGCAAAGCGATTAAAAACCCTTCTGTTGCAAATGATGTCATTAGAATGAAATCACATTTTATAGTTATAGAATGCAAATCCACTGAGTGGTTTCTGTAGCAATAACTATCAGGATTCACACACCAGCATGAAAAAATCCACAATCTATGATAATAAAAAAGAATCCACTATCCCTAAGGCTCACTCTTGATATAAATAAACGATAATATTCTTTTTTGTTCACAGTGCAGCATTACTAAGTTGACACAACCTACCTAGGCAGCATCAAAAATGGATATAAAGGGAGACCATATGATTGAAAGACAAGTGGTGGTTGAAGGTAAAAATAAAAAAAATAAGATGTCACCATAAACTGAATAGTAACCAAACCTAGTGACAGAGTCAGGTAGTCACATGATAACTGATGCCCTAAAGTAGTAGGTACCTAGAATCTAAACAGGAGCCACCAATGTATCTTAAAAGTATGCATTAAATCACAAACTAGTTGATAGAGTTCTCTAGATTTTATATCTTCTTGGCTAACCAACATGTTAACTTGCATAAAGGTAGATGAATTTTCCTGCTATATCATTCTTCAAAATTATTATATAAAAAAAAACCATTTATACCATTATATTTTATTACTATCTAAATCATAATGTTCCAATTTTTGTGTGTACAGTAGTAACACAGCAAAAACAGCACATCTTAGCACAATTTTCACTCCAACTATACTTTTATTTTTCCGGGAAAAAGTATCTTAGTAACTTTGAAAATTTGTTAGTTTTTTATTATGCTAAGATGACAGTTACTGAATGACTAAAATTTAAACTCTAATAATCGATATAAAAGCCAAAACCTATTTTTACGAAGAATAGTTGGATTGAAAGCACAAAAAATACTTTTTTATTTTTCCGGGTTAAAGTATCTTAGAAACTTCAAAAATTTGTTAGTCTAAAAAAAAAGAAAACCTATTTTTTTTACTGAATGTAAGTAACTTTGAACATTTCAGAGACAGCTTTCAAAGACTAGAGACACCAGTTTAGTATTGCTCTTTTCTTCGATGTCAAAATGTGAAATTTGTTTATCTTGGTAACACTGCTGACTTTTCAATGACGTCATTGGTGTTGAGGCAAAATGTGTCCCTTTTCGATCCGACAATTTTGCTAAAAGGCAAAAAAGTGATCTCAATCATGTTTAAATTTTTAAACAAGCCATTCCAATAATTATCAGTATTTTCTTTCATTCTTTTCGTTGCTTTTTATCGCTACTTTATTCAGGCTGTCATTCTATGGCAGTGAGTAAATGGTGCAGATCAAAAATACTGCCATTCCAATTTACGAAAACAAACTTTACATAGAAAATATAAACATTAGTGTTTTCAGACAGAGTAAGATTGCAATACTAATTTTTGTATATCCTTACAAACATGGCATTGTCAGCAAGAACCAGGGTGTCTTATTGCATGGGGACACTGGACAGTTGCCTGGAGACCCTGTGATTTTATGGATGCCAAACTTCAATTTGAAAAATAAAAACTTAATTTTAATGTGTTGGGGGCAAGCAGGATTTAAGGGCCCCAGTACATTGCTTTGCTTTGCTTAGGGGCCTCAAATATTCTTCAGATGGCCCTGGGAACAATATTCCAATAAACTCTGGTATGAGACTTTACTAATATTGTTAACAAACACAGTACATACAATAAGTTAACAACTATCATAATACTACTTCAAACCAATGTTTCACCATCCCACTGTAAAAATAGAAAACAGTTGAATAACTAAGATGTATAAATTAAAATTTATTTTAGGTCAGTTCAGAGTAAGACACATTTAAAATGTTCAACTTTATGTTAAAATATTTCAAATAATTTAGTAATCAGCAAGTAATTCATAAATTAGATTATATATACAACAAAAAGATACAAGCAGAATTAAATTGTTTTTAACCTAGCCATTTAAAGTTTTAATAACTGTTAAAAAATGATTTATTATATATTTTCTATCAACATCCAATGGTTTCTGACAATAGAATTGTCCCTAGAGCCACCAAATATAAACATTTTGAAACAGTATAAGGTATTACACATTAGAGATTGTAAAACGTAGCCATGGGCTGTGCTTATTATGAACATGACATTCTGTGGTGGACAGTATAAATAAAGAATTAGCATTCCAGGCGAAATTATGAATCACATATATGCTGTGTTGAGGGTGATCAATTACAAAGTTGGAAAAAGGGGTAATCAATGAATAAGTTACTTTTCTCACCTTTTGTTGGGCTGTGATCACTAAAAAAAGGTCTGAATTTTCAAAAAATAAGCGGGCACAAACTAGTAACCAATTTAGCATAAACTTACATTGCATATTGACCCCCCTCTAAAAACCTATTTAGGGGGGAGGAATTTTCAAAAAGAAAAAAAAAGAAATTTTTTCCCTACTCATTGTGGGGAGTGTGTGTGTGCAAAATTTCATATAAATGTGTGAACACAGGAATAACCTAAACCCTGCAATAAACCAGTGTTGTGGGTAGCTGTGATTAATAATCTTGCAGCTCATTATCAATGACCGAAGTCAGAGACCAATAAACTGAGTCACTATACATTATTCATTAAGAAATCTCCACAATGAATAATTTAAAATGCCAATCTAGATTATGGCAATTCTCTTTTTCATAGATTTTTTTATATTAAAAAATATAATCCATGCAAAATATTTTCGATGCTTTAGTATCTATATAGGCCACATAGAATCAAGCATCAATTCTTTTTCATACTGATAAAGTTTTATATTTCAGTTAATAAACCATGGTTTTATTGTAGAACTGAATCATTTTTGGTTCCTTCTAGAATTATAATAAAAAATATGTATTTTCATGTAAAGGAAGTAAATAATGACTTTAAATGATAAATAATATCTTTTATAAACATAAATATAGATCAATGAAATAACATAATTTAATTATTATAATAATCACTACCAGAAGGACCTGTAGAAAGACTCACACCATAAATTCATGAAGAAATAAACTCAGAAATAGAAAGTTATTACAAGGGGAAAAGTATTTTAATATCTTGAAATGAGGATAGACGCTTACATCAAATATACTTAATAGTGCCAGACAGTCAACTTTTGGACTCTAGAAAATGCCAGGAGATATAATTTTGCACTGTCACAAATAGCAACATTGAAGCCACCATGATCAAACATCAGCTCAGATGGACAGGTCATGAGCAGGTATGAGTGACACCAAACTTTCCTGCCAGATCCTCTACAGTGAACTCAGCACTGGCAAAAGACACTGCGGCTGCCCTCTGCGCCATTACAAAGACTATGAAGAAGACCAATATCAAGCCGAAAACCAGGGAAAAGCAAGCGGTGGATCACTAACTCTAGCATCAAACCATCATGGCTGCCACAAAACTGTTTGAAGAAGAACATCACAGAAATGAAGAGGACACACGACAGAGACGAAAGATCCGCCAAGCCCAAAAGAAACGAAATATCCGGAAACAAGAATAGCAAACTACTACTACAAATATATGAGACTGATATTCATAACATACCAAAGATTAATATTTTAAAACTTTTGAGGTTTCATATGTTTAAAAATACTTGAACTTTTTGATGAAGACTAAAAATATGGTAAAACTTCATAGATTCTTTATAAGATAATAAACAGTGAAGTGGATTAAATCATAAAACCATTATACCATAAGTGGGTTGTTTCACAAACTGGTCTTTTTCTAGCCACTTAATAGTTTTCAAAATTATTTTCTATTCATTTCGAAAATTTATTCATGTGTAACTTTTTTAATAGATTTTTTTCTCATTATAATCAAACAAAACAGTCTTAAGCTGAGAGAGAGATGGGACAGAGGGTGTTTGTCTCTCACAACTGATATAATATGGTATGCTGAACTACCAGAGTGGCAATTAGTTGTTTATTAGGACTGTTAACTCTGTGATACCCAATTTGTTTTTTTATTCAAACCATAAACTTCTTAAAAACATTATATATTTTCAGTAATTAAGTGCCCAAGAACCTGTATAACAATTTTCATTCTAATCAGTTCAGCAGTTTTTCAAAGTTCAATATTTTTGGCATGTTGACATATGGTCACTTACATATAAAATGTAAACAAAAAAATCGGATCGACCGTAACTCACCATTTTTTAATTCCTGGGGTTTTGTCAACAGTATAGCCAAATTTCAGCAAAATTAGTCAAGATTTGGGAAATTTTCCCAATTGTAAACAAAAACAATGTTTTTATTTATAAAATGTAAACCAACAATCGGATTGGCCATAACTCACCGCCACCAGATAGAATCTCTCCACAAGCCTACATACAAAATTTCATTGAAATATATTAAGGAATAACAAAGTTATCCAATTGAGAAAAAGGATACAACGACGAGGACGAGGACAACGACTGCAGACACCCATAGCAAATGATAGTCCCCAGCATTTTTTCCGCCAGGGACAAAATTCTTAACTGCAATTCTATTATATAATTCTTAAGAAACTCAAATTATGAGAGAAAAAAATGTTCATGTTTCTTTAAAAATGATCTTATGACAAACTTTAACAATAACTTGTACAGGACTGAAACTAGAATTAAAAATCTCTAATCTTATGATCAATAACAATGTCTGATTAATAAATAGATTCAAAGACATTGGGTTTAAATTGGATCTACAGATATTGATTCTATCTTATCAATTTATTTAGTTTCCTCTGTAAACAGTTCTGTAAAATTAGATTTCTACTATTGGACGTTAGTTGATTCCCAATATTGACCAATCAAACATACAGAGTCATTCAGATAATAGAAAATGTTAGAATATTGACCAGTGTTTATCCCATCAAAATGAACAAGTAATAATCAGCATTCCAAATCAAAATATCAAGTGATAGTTTGCTTAGCAACATTTAATGATTGTTAGTATTAAAAAATACAATTACTTATTAACCCATTTAAGACAAACATTTGACTTGATTATGAAGTAACAAAGTGGGATCAGCATTGCACTCACCCTGATAATAATGATCCGATTGCGTTTATCTGTATGCGACCTCTAAGCAGCTGAAACAGTGCATCAGGTATTGAATTAAGGAGCCCCCCCCCAAAAAAAAAGAAGAAAAACCCAGCTTTGATCTGTTATCGGGGCTAAAGGCCCCATTTTGGCCTTCCGATGTAACTAGATGAAAATCCTGCTGGAGGGCAGGTTTTCAGCTAGTGAGCATAATTTTCAATACATTTTACTTTCAACACTAACTATGAAATCAAATGATGGATAATTTTTATATCCGACAGAATATGATAATTAACAAATCTTATGAAAATAATACACATTTATGTTGTCAAAAGATGAGTGACCATGAAAGAATGCCAACCATATATATTTATATATCCAGGGTGGACGCAGTTTCAATCCCCGCACAGAGCTTGTTTCTTTATTCACATTTACGATTTAGGCTGTTCATTTAGTAGTCGTTCACACTGGCACCAGACAAATATAGGTTCTCAATTAATAAATGTCTTTATAATTATCAACAGTAACTATATAAACATATTAGTTTAGCATTGTTCAATTAACTGCTGTCAAAAAAAGCCTATTTCAAGTATGTATGTATCATGCTTATAAGCTGTGCCAATGGAGCTAGAGGGCTGAAAATTACTCCTTATTATGTCTAGAAAAAACTTTTTGTTATTTTAAAATTCCTCAACCCCTAAATAGGTTTTTAGTGGGGGATCAATTTGCAATCTAAGTTTATGCTAAATTGGTCCTTTAGTTTGTGTCCATTCACGCTTGTTTTGAAAATTCAGACTATTTTTTTAGTGATCACAGTCAAACAAAAGTTGAAAAGTAACTTATTCATTGATCACCCCCTTTTCCAATTTTTTAATTGCTCACCCGTATCATGGCATGCTGCCAAAAGACGTGCACATGATGGTTTCCTTTGAGTGACTAACCAGATTTGTTTTCTTTTTATTTTAAAACAACTTAACAGAACTTAAAAACTTTTAATGTACGACATTGACCATTCAAACATGAGTACATTCTTTGTAAGGTTTAAACATTAATAAAGTTAACTGGGATGTCTTCTGGTGTAAGCAGATGACAGTTTAATTAGATAATAACTTCAATAATGTTGTGATAGAGATGAAAAATATGTGTCCTATTGCACCAATAGCCAGTGATTAGTCATTTAACGAAGATACTGGGGCCAAATCACCCACAACTTGAAAAGGAGGAGGGTCAAGGAGAAACATGATTGGAATAGGAAATAGAGATGGGGAGGTAGAGGGCCTGTGGAGTAAGCAGCATATCATGAGATTCCAATAGCACTTGTGTGAGTCAACAGAACCCACTTAAGGGGCACAAATTAAGTTAAGGGATTCAATAAGGGACATTCTGGATATGCTGATGATGTAAGAAATGTGACAGGAGGAGTTGAATGGGAGTTGGTGAAGAAAATAAGGAGGTCAGTGAGTAGTGGGGAGAGACAAGGGTGAGGGTAAAGTAGGGATCTGCAAGAAGCTGAGTACAATCAAGACAGAAACAAGAAACACATAGGATGCAGGACAATGTTAAGAGAGATAGACAGGAAATTAAACAGATGGAAAGAAGGAGGATGTGTGAGTGAGAGATACATGAATTAGAGGT
>VCCN01002867.1:7481777-7497165 GCA_006491835.1 Architeuthis dux
AAGGGGAGGAAAGGGGATGAAAATAAAAAGAAGAAATAAGAATATGAAACTAGGAAAGACCCTGACAAAAGAAAATCAAGAAACTATACAAAGGAAGTTTTAAAAAGAAGGGTGTATACAAAGGAGAAATAGAAAGGAGAAAAAAAAGATGCCTTTCTTTGCATCTTTCAGAGCGTCAAGGAGATAACATTACTAAATAAAAGAATTTTCAAGATGGAAGCCAAAGCAAAGAAACACATAAATACAAAGCATTAGAATATGAACAAAGAAATCTATAAAGCATTTACAACTAAGATAATGTTTAACACGTCAAACAGGTGTGTGTTCGTTTCTTTTTTCTTTTTTTCTCAACTTACAATATGATGTTATGGGGAGGGTAAGAAGGAAGTGAAATAGAAGAAAAATTATGAACAGGAAGGGTTTTTTAGATTATCAAAGAGAGTGGGTTTTATTGCAAACAAGGCTGCCCTTGCGTATTATGAATCTGCATAAAGTGATGTTTTCTTGTTTGAATCTTTACAACTAGAAATACACAAAAAAATGGAGTTATGATAATGCAAAAAAAAACTAAGCTATATTCAAAATTTTACAACACACAACCACCACTGCCAAATTCAAGTAAGCACTAGAAAAATAAAGGAAAAAATATATCCTTCTATATAAAACTTGACCTATACAATATTGTAAAATGTATGTATGTTTTCGAAAAAAAGGTACAGTGAATTTGGCTGACTTTCCTTTCCTTTTTTGAATGGTGCTGTGATTCTAATTACATATATAGTGCTACCCAAAAGTATGGGGGGAAGTAGACCATGAAAAAAAGAAATTACTTAACCTAACACCTAGTTTCCACTGTCTCTTCTAAAGTAGTCCCCTTGTGAGCCAGCTCAATAGCTTTACAAAAGAGTAGTGCTCACAAAGAGTGGCAGTAAAAATCCATACTACATTCTGTTCACATACTGTTCAAATTCACTGAACTTTTGAGTAGCATCTCATGTATGATATTATCTCAGGTTGATTATGGGAGTAATAGCTTTTTGCTTCTACTGTCTGTTCAGGTAAGGTATCATAAGAGTGGTTTTCCCAAGTGCTCAATGACCCATTCTTCTCTATCAACCATCATGGCATGCTAGTGATGAGACATTTTGTCAAGATCTGGCAATGGGACAGAGTCAAGGCAGTACATATTACTGGCCTACCAGCCATGCAAACTCCAGTGGTCACTGGAGGCGAGACATGGATTTTTTGACAGGATTAATATAACTGGTGCAAAATGATTTAAAAGGTTACCTGTGAGTTTTTTTTATATTTTTACACCATGGTATTGTAGAAATAATGAGTACATTTGTTTCTACTGATTAATTATTATTATTTCTTATTGATCAGGAGGAAATATTTAATGATACAGCTTTTTTATTGTCAAATGTATGGAGATCTTTTGAAAGAAATAGATTGAAAATTAGTTAGAATCTTAGTGTCATTATTAAGAAAAAATGATTGAAAAAACATCTGCGATAAAAAAAAAATGCTGGTACACCTTACAGAACCAGAGATATTTTTGAAAATAAATTAGTGTAAATGTCATGACAATGTAAACAAAACATTTGCTGTAGAGATTTGTATTAGAAAAATTTCCAAAACTTTTACGCGCAAAACACGTTTATTTTTAAAATATACCAAAAATCAACTGAACTGTGGTATTCAGTGGAATTTTAAATCTCCACAATCTATTTCTTATTACAAAAGAGCATGGAATAAAACTTTTGAGTATCATCAAAAAAATTATTGTTTCTCCGAGTCTCATTATTCATTATTGTTTTCTTGAAGTATGTAGAAATAATGAGTCCATATGTACTGCCTTGGTCAGAGCGGATTCATGCCTTTCCAAGGGTATTAGTTCGAAGTCAACATAAGCAGCCCTAGCCAAAATTTTAAATTGGTTTGCCGATTCCATTTTCGATGCTGGTATGTATCGGTTACACAACCCTACACGTTACATAAGTCAATAAGAACAAAAATTCAGAGTTAGAAAGGAGACTACTTTGGGTATCATCCATTAAGCGAACCTAGGTAAGTTCCTAGGGACACACTCTAAACTGAAAAAGAAATAGTCATTAGAATACAACCGGGGTGCAAATTTCAAGTCTCGCCTATGGTGCATGAAACCCTAGTGCTAATTTTAAGTCTCTCCTAGGGCGCATGGAACTCCTTGCTATGACCCTGTCTGAGATAAAGATTTTCTGATAAATATCATGAAAATCCACTCATAAGTATCTCTTGTAGTCAATTAACGTTCAAGACTACAATTTCAATGAGAAATTGTTTAAAGAAGGGAGGAAATCAAAACAGAAAATAAAAATTAAGGAAGGAATTACACAAAACAAAGATAAAAAGAATACGGGAAGAGAAATGAAAAAGAAAAAAGGAACAAAGAAAACCATTCTGAAGCCAGTCACGATCGTTAGAGACTCAAAAAATCAACTCAAAACAGAAATGAAGATCAATCAAACACACTCCTGTTGTTGTTTTGGAGTCGTCGTTACCTTTTTTTTCTTAATTCAATTATTATTCTTTGGTCTAGTCAGAGAAGCAGAGACAAAATCAAGTCTGGTTAGTGACTCAGTAGAAACCATCATGTCTTTTGACAGCACTAAATTAAGCTTTGTAAATAACTATTATACAGGTGTGGTTAGTAACTCAATAGAAACTGTCACGCGACCAATGTATTTCGGCAGCATGCTGTACTGGGAGTGATCAATTAGAAAATTGGAAGATGCGGTGATCAATGAATAAGTTACTTCTCTCGCCTTTTGATGGACAGTGATCATTAAAAAAGTCTGAATTTTCAAAAACCAAGCGTGAATGCTGCTGGACGTACCAATTTAGCTTAAACTTGCATTTCAAGTCGAACCCTTCATTAAAAACTTATTTGGGGGTAATTTTCAAAGAATAAAAACATTGTTTTTTTTCTAGACATAGTGAGGAGTAAATGTTTAAATTTTCAGCCCTCTAGCCCCATTGGTGTGGCCTGTACGTGTGATACATACATGCCAGCCAGCCAGCCAGCCAGCCAGCCAGCCAGCCACCAGACCAAGTTTTGGTTGACAGTTTCTAATTATTTTCTAGAAAGAAAAAAAAAAAAAAATGATGATGACCAAAATTCAAAAATCCACAAACATTAAGATTAAGTGAGTTGATAGAAAAAACAGGAAAAACGTTGATAATGATGTTGGCGGCAAGCAATGAAAGAGAACAAAGGATGATAAATACTATTCAGTACAGTCAGACATGAATGAAAAACTTTAAGATAAGTACAATAATAAAAGAGAATCTATCATTCAAGTAGTAGTCACTATAACAGTTTTTCATGAATTTTATGACTATTTTAGTACCGTTCCAAAGGTGCATTTTTGGAAGTAGTCAGACTTTATAGTGTATGGAGCAGCCTGCCATAATTGTTACGTAAAATAATTTTCCGTCTGTCGTACAAAACTACGGCTTCAAAGTATTTCATTTACTTTTCTTCGGTGTTGCCAATTTAGATATTTCTAAAAAGCGAAAATCATGGGAGATATTTCATAACATCTGAAGTAAGATCTATAATCTTTAATTTTTTACAATAAACTATGAAAATGAAAAATATTGAAAATTATTTTCAATTTCAGTGTTCTAGACGTTATAAATATTAAAATTCTAAAAGTTTTGTTTTTTTAATTATTTAATTTTTTAAATTTATTCTTATTAGATTTCTTGAGAACCGCTGACCCAAACAACTTCAAACTCAACACTGCCTTGTTTGCTGACTAATATATCTGACAAATGCCAACTTTGTACAATGGCCAGTTATCTTGTAATTGTGGTGCATACGCATAAAGATACACAGACAGAGATTTCTTCAATTGTAGTTAGATAGTGTTTCTGTATAATAGCAAACACGTATCAGGATATTGTTTTAGTAGATTGCACTTTTTTTATAGTAATTGTGCAGGTAGTAATAATTGTAGCACTAATAACTCATAACTATTGGCCAAATACGTGACTGAGAAGTTCATTGCTTGGTTTATGATGTTCCAATGCCAACCAATTTGTTGAGTCAACAGGTAATTAAGTGGATATACATGAAGCCAGGAGCCATTTGCATATTTAATAATAATACTCAAAAACATGATTATTATTACTATAGAATAGTACATATGTATGAGGGTGCATCAATAAGTCCATTGCCTGACACATAATACTAGCTGAATTTTGACCTGAAATTTTCACTGTATAATGTTTGAGCTATGTGATTAATATTCACCACTGAATTATGTGCATTGGCAAGGAAGGAGATTATGTTGAAAAATGAATGTTGTGTAAAATAAATGCTTTTTTCATCATTAATCTACGGATTTTATTTACTCACATGTATCATGGGAAATAAAAAATCTCTAATCTTTACATTAACCTTAGTAAAACCAGTCTGAAAACACTGAATAATACCCTGGTGAATCAAAGCCCACAAATTATGTAAATAAAAAAACTAAAACTATGATAATTGGGTATTTTTGTAAAAAATATACAAATTCAGCGTAAGATTTTATATTAAAAATTCAATATAAAATTTCATTTGACTAATGAGACAAAAGTTTCACCATAAGCATCTACTAATGGAAAACTATCGATAATTATATATTGATGCAGCGTAAACTAGGTCACTAATACATTGATCTGTCGGAAACTATTTTGACCATTTAAAACTGTATTTTTGAATATTAAAACACATATACATTTCAATACATCTAACTACAAAGGATATACAGTATCGCCCATGAATAATCACACCCCTACCACTATGTTATAGAAAGTTAATTTTCTTCTAAACCAAACATAGCAGGATTTTATTATTTCTTATGGAACATTACACAATCAAAACGGATATTATCAGGTATTATTTATGACCAAACTCTACAGCATTGAAACTCTGTTGCCAAAAATATGAATATGTTGCTGTCCAAAGATGAGTTTATGGTGTATGGACTACGAAAAAATATTTTTGGCAACAGATTTACAATGCTGTAGAGTTTGGTCATAAATAATACCTCATAATATCCGTTTTCATTGTGTAATGTTTCACTAGAAATAATCAAATCCTGCTATGTTTGGTTTAGAAGACAATTATCTTTCTAATAAAAAGTGGTAGGGGTGTACTTATTTATGGGCGATACTGTAAGTCAATTATGGAACAAATGAAAGCAGAAAACTTGACCATTTAAAACTGTATTTTATTAAATTCAACTACAAAGGATATGGGTTAGTATTAGGTTTAGGTGTTGGGGTTATATAAATCATTTACGGAACAAATGAAAGCAGCATACTTGTTATTATTGCACTGGTAGTTTTGCCACTGAAATTGTGAGTGATATATCTGGAACAGAACTCTAAATGTCAGAAATAGTTTAAGCCGTCCATACAAAAATGGCGAGTTTGAACCACTTCAATATATAATTACCAAACTACCATCTCTGCAGCTTGTAGCAATAATAATAATAATAATAATAACAATAATAAAACAACAAGGCCAACAACAACTGCATTAAACCTGGGAGGACAAAAAGATGCATGGGAAGTACTCAAGAATGGTGAAAGCCAGACGTGGACCAACAAAAGACACACCAGTGACTGAGGAGCACCAGACTGAAAGCAGAAACAGAGGGCTTGATCATCGCTGCACAAAACCAAAGCCTCGCCACCAGATCCTATCACCATCACATAATCAAGGATGGAACAGACCCACAATGCAGGATCTGTGGAAAGTACAAGGAAACAGTCGGCCACATCGTTTCAGGCTATCTGAAACTGGCAAAGACCGAGTACATCCACAGGCACAACAAGACAGCGGCATACCTACATTGAAAGATCTGTAGGAAATACAAAATAAAAACACACCCGAAAGATGGTATGGGCACCAACCGAACACTGTCACTGAAAACGACAAAGTCACCATCCTCTGGGATGGCTCGTCTAAACTGACAGGGAAATAAAAACAAATAGGCTGTGACATTGTTATCAAGGATAGGAAAGAAAATAGAGGTGCATGCTCATCGACATAGCAATATCATCTAAGAGAAACACCTCCGTGAAAGTTACGGAGAAACTGACCAAGTACAAGGACCTGGAGATTGAGATCAACAGAATGAAAACCAACATAACACCAGTGGTTATCAGAGCTCTAGGACTCATGAAGAATGGAACAGAAAAGTTCACCACTGTATCCCAGGCAACATCAACATCCACGTAGTCCAAAAGATTGCCCTACTCGGAACAGCCCACATACTACACAAAGTACTGTTGACTAAATGAAAACTCCCCTATAGTGCTCCAGGACCATGCTTTGGACCTGGCTCTACAGGATACAAAAAGAAGCATTAAAGAAAAAAAAGAAATAGAATTAGAATAAGAAGAATAAGAATAAGAAGAAGAAGAAGAAGAATTAGAATTAGAATTAGAAGAAGAACGATGATGATGATGATGATGGATTTTAACAACTTTCAGTAAAGTTGAATAAACTAATTAGTAATTAGATATGACTAAGTCAAAAAAGTTCATTGTTTTTCAAAGTGATTATATGCTAATTTTCAATGCACAAATCTGCACAATGGTTGAGTAATCATCCATTTTCAGAACAAATATTAACAACCGTAGACACAGTCCTGATTCTGGGAATTCAATGAATCTATGCAAAGTGGTTCAAAAGAAGATCTAACAACCAAACTGCATCTTGTTCATGGAAGGGAAAAATGGGAATAAGTAGAACAATGGAAAACAGATTTCTTTGTTTCTCTTATGGTAATCCCATAAAACAATAAATAACTGCAGTAAAAATTCAGAACTATGTTAAACAACTAGAGAACACAAAAGTGCTGTGCCTCATTTACAGTGTAGGTGAGAATTATCTCCCTATTGGAAATTATATGTAACTTTTGTATTGCTCTATTTTCATAACTTCTTCCAGTGAGGGTTGGCAGAGGAGGAGGTGTACTGCACCAAACCACAAACTCTGGATCAACTGGAGGAATGCACTCGACATGTTATGGCCAACATACCCCCGGATTTCCTGCAAAGGTCTATCAAGGCCATACCGAAACGCTTACAGAAATTGGTGGACAACATTGAATTTTACCTCAGCAGGCAAATTCTACCATTGTATGGTCAAAAGTAAAGCTAGTTTGACTACAATCGACCAATAAATAATAACGTTATTACCTATTACCAATAGGGAGTTTTCTTTCACCCACCCTGTACATTAAAAAAAATGAAGGGAAACAAAGAGCGGAATCCAATTTGGCACAATGTACAGAAGGGGGTTCAGATTATAAATTGTAAAGTTTCCCACACTCGATGTTAAAAATCGCGAACAAATAAAAAGAAATGAGAGAATTGATGAAAGAAAAACAGAAGTAAATACATTAATCATATTGTTATTGCTTTGAAAATAAATTGTTAAATTGTTTTTATTTGTTTGCCATTTTTAATATCGAGTGAGCGAGTGTGTGAACCAATCAGGACCACCTTCCTTACATTGTGCCTTCAATTCAAACACTTCAAAAGAATTCAAATGGTTCTTTGGAAGTTTGAACTCTTTCTTGTTTGTGTTGATCCATTCTTCGGCCTTCTTCTTCGGTGTAAAACCCGAGTGTGATGGGGTAAACAGAAGTTTTTATTTTTATAGGCGGTGTTGGAAACAGAGAAAAATCAAAGAAGCAGCTCATATCAACTAAATGCATTAGTCAGACAAGTGCAGAGTTCAACCCGATATGGCTTCCGCTGCTCAACAGACCCAAACCGGACAGGACAAAGACACAGAAACACTCGGGCCCTACGTTATAAAGGTTACCCCCTTTAAAAATAAAAACTTCTGTTTACCCTATCACACCAGAAGGCCGAAAGCTGAAATGTGTTTTATAACACAAACAACAAGAAGCAGTTCAATCGTCTAAAAAGAACCATTTGAATGTTAATGACCCTTCTCAAAACTATAGAAAATAACTATTTGAATGTTAATGACCCTTCTCAAAACTATAGAAAATAACTACCAAAAAAGATCCAACCAAAATAAAATCTAAATTAAAACTCAACCACAAGAGTACCTCATTCTAAGCTTGACCCAAGTCCTTTAAAGGTTTATATCCTTGCCGGATCAAGCCTCAAAGTCCAAAAGCGAGCAGCCTGAATTTTTATGCTCTCCCCAACAATTTGGTCTATGAGAATCAAATTCACTTTCTTTCAGACCAAAATTGAAAAAGGTTGAAAGCATCCATATAAATAGTGAGAGAGAGAGAGGAGGCGAGAGAGATTTACAATATTTGTATATATGACCTATTTGTTGTAAAAGATCTTTGTGAGGTCATAAGAGAACTTATTCTGATCACGCATTTTTTTGTAAGTTGTTTTTTAACTGGACACATTTTCTGATCTCATTTTTTATTTCCAAAAATATTCCAATGACACTTTTTATTGTAAGTTAGGGTCAAAAGTGAGCGGAAACATCCCCCCCCCTTTTAAGGATCAAAACTGGGGGGAATATTATAAAGTAAATGCATTGCTAATGATTTTACTAGAAAAGCATTGAAAATCAGGAAGCGAGGGATTGTCAATGGTCACTTGGTCAAGAATTAAGGCATGTGTTACTGATAGAATAGGGCTTTTTAAATATAAAATGTATTACAAATAATTTTACTATAGAAAAATGAATTTGTATTGTTGATGAAATATTGAGATTTTAATGACATACTGTGATTTTGTCAATAATGTCAGAAATTGTGTAAACAACGTTGCAGGTTTTGAACATAGTGTGTTCTTGTTCATCATGTACTTGTAGCTAGGTCTGTCGCCAGGGTACAGCGAGTAGGGGGTGTCATCCATTAAGTCCGGGGGGAATAGAAGTGCTCACTGTTGTTAAAAAAAAAAAAAACGCTATTTTTTTTTTTTTTTAAATAGTCAAAAAACGCCAAAAAGGTACTAAAAATGGTCAAAAACTGGCCAAAATGTTTAAGCACGCTTGCGCTAATTTAGCGCCTTTTCTCACTGCCAAAACAAACAAAAATGGCCAAGTGTTATGATGCAAAAGATGGTGAAGCAGTTTCAAGCCCAGGAGATGTGTCGTAAAAATGGTTTATATTGTAAAAATTAGCACACTAAAATTATTCACATCACATTCACGTGGGGGGGGGGGTTCCAGCCCGCTCCCGGCCTGCTTGTAGAATTACACTTGTGATTTTGTGCAAAATAATACCAGTAAACTCGAACAGGCGGTGTAAAAAAAAAAGTATGTGGTTCTTATCCAACGTAATTTTATGGTGAGTGATTCACTGATTACTCGACCTAAACTTCGTCAAAGAAAACGAAACAGATTTTAAACCCAGCGAACAAAGAAAACAACTTTCCACAACAGTAGGGGAAAAAAGCTACCATAGTCAAAATCTAGATTGATTTTCTCACCAAGTTTTCTCTTGTTCTTACTATTCAGTAGCCAGATAAAAGTACTAAAAGTTTGAAAAGCCTGCATTATCGCGAATTTTCAACAAAACTAGACTGACCACTTGATAGAAAAGGACTCGTCTCTGTTCTTTGATTTTTCGTGGGTCAGTTTATTAAAAAGTAAACATTAAACAATATAGAAAAGTAAAGAGAAATAATTTAAAGAATCGAATAAAATCTGATTTTATATTAAGTTAAATATTACATACTACCTTTAAAACTTTAATTAATAACGTTTTTTTATGCCTTGCGAAACAAACAATAAGCTTTTTCCATGAAGTGGGAAAAAATAAGGAAAAATCTCAACACCAGCTGCAACGATTCTCAAAGATCAAAACCACTTTACACGTGGGGAAAGGAAGTGTTTGGTCACTCAGTAAGTAGGATATATAAGTAGGATATATAAGTAGGAGAGAGAAGGTTGTTACAATGTTTCCTTCTATTCTTAAACTTTTACTTTATTTGAAACATTTTTAAATTTGACACAAAAGGCCGTTTTGGGATGAGGAAAGGTTTTGGTCCTCACTTAACTATTTTATCTACAACTAGATCCATTCGTGACCCATACATTCTTATAATATCCTTCCACCATAAGAATTCGTTCTTCGCCTTTCAATCATTTACATTCACCATAATATCACAATTACTCTGTGGACTTAAGCTATTTAAACCCCATGAAATGACATATAAACTTGTCTGTTATATAAAATAAAAAATAACAGTAGTAGTCTGTGTTTGTCAGTATTTACGTGTTTTTGCGACGTCTACGAACCTCGAAAATATGTGTCAAAAAGTTTCTAAACAAAAGCAATTTCATCAACAGGTAAATTTAACAAATGAATTAGATTTAATTAAGAGTTTAAAATTCGGTTTAGCAAGTAATTAAGGAAATAGTACTTTAATCGTTTGTTTTTTTTCGTGGAAGGAATCATATTCGTTTCTTTCTAAGGATCAAAACAACAGTGCAACCTGAAACATAAACAAGTTACCTCTTGGTCACGATCTCAGCCCACCCAGGTAAGTAAACTAAACCAGAATAGTGGCTTAGAAAATGCTTATAAAGAGAAAGGAGTCATAATAAGGTTAAGCATCGTACTTACTTACATTACTTAATGAGGGTCATTGTGTACACTTACCTAGGGTATCAACTGGTGTTTACAGTGGTCAATAGAGAGATCCACTCTCTGTTGTTTGCAGTAGTTTGTGTATGTGTGTACTCTTCCCTGTGCCTCTTTCTTTTCTCTCTCGCTTTGTATGTCTCCTCTCTCTTTATCTTCTTTCGTTCTCTATCTCTTTTTATTCCCTTTGTTTAGTTGAGTCCGTTTTAGTGTGTGTGTGTGTGTCTGTGAGTGTCAGGAAACAAAAGGTAATATAAATAAATAGAGACACGTTAGCTATATTCTCCGTGTTTAGATAATATTAGTTGCTTCCAACACCAGAACAAATCTGGCACAAGGCTACTCTCAAACTATAAAGTCGGTAAGGTAAGGTACATTAATTAATTCACAATCATTGGATTGGATTGTTAGGGGACACGTGCGGTGCCAAAAGCGTAGTGAAGAACTGGTTTATTTATATGCTGAAAACAAAGTCTGACACAAGGTCACGTTTGTGGAGCACCTAGCTGATGAAGATGAAACTCACTTGGAAATGGCTGACACCAGTTCTCGCCTTGACACTCCAGGTATAAGTTTAAGTCTGGGGACAGGATTACGTTTCTGTGACAATTAAACCCACTACAGGTATAAATTGATTAGTGCGATTAATTCGTTCATAAATTTCCAGTTCTGTTCAAAACTGCACTATTCAAGGTCTTATTATAATTTATTATGTTTTTTTTCTCCAGCTTATACTTAGTTTACATTAATTTGTACAACAATAGCATAACTGTACTACATAAAAACACGCACTGTTCAAGATACTACATTACTAGTTTGTAAGATCAGTTGTTCCTTAATCAATGAACTATAATGAAAACTGTCGCTATAGGGAGAGAAGTGAACAACTGAGAAGGAAAAGGAGAAAGAAAAGGGGGCAATAATAATGAAATCGAAAGAAAAAAGGGAGATATTAAACGAGAGAGAGAAAGGGAATAGGTAGCTGATATCGAAAGAAAGAGTGTGTAGTACAATACAGCTTTCCGTTAAACATAAAAAGACTGTTCCAACCAATGTAATTTTTTCCTTGTTTGTTTTTGTTTTCAAGGTTCCTGATCACCAACACCAGACACGAACGGCAGCGAAGGGAATCCTTCGTAAGTGACACCACTTTTTAAGAAGGCGGAGAACGAAAAGGAAGAGTTGCCGATTCGATTTTGAAATAAAATAAATTCAGAGTTGGGAAAAGGTGGAAAACTGTATTGAAAAGCAAAAGCTGGCAAGAAGGTCCCCCCTGATGACAAGTAGTTGTTGGTGTTTTATATGTGAAATCCACTGAACACGACGACGACGACAGACGACGAGTGAGCATGAAAAGAGAATAAAAGAGGGCAAATGACGGAGGTGGATTGAGAGAGAGAAGTAGTAACGAGAAAGAGCAAAAAAAGACACGAAGAAAGAAAGACAGGAAGGAAGAAAGAAAGAAAGAAAGGGAGAAAGAAAGGGAGAAAGAAAGAAAGGGAGAAAGAAAGAAAGGGAGAAAGAAAGGGAGAAAAAGAAATAGAGAGAAAGGCAGAAAGAGAAAAGGGCTGAAAGAGAGAGAGAAGTGGTAACGAGAGAGAGAGAGGTGGTAACGAGAGAGAGAGAGAGAGAGAAAAGTAGTAACAAAAAAGAGAAAGGGCAAAAAAAGACAAAGAAAGGCTGAAAGAGAGAAAGAAAGGGATGAAACAGAACAGAAAAAAGAAAAGGGAACGGATATCAACAGGTGAAAAGAGAAAAGTGAGCGAGAGTGACAAAGAGGTAGAGAGAAAGAGAACGAGACAGAGATAGAAAGAAATGTAAAGCTTAGATAATTTAAAGAAAAGTGAGGGGGGGGTGTTCAGTAGAAAGGCAAGGGCATGATTCACAGTATTCACTTGAATGAATCAGGAGACGAAACAGCGGGCAGGTGGGTGAGGAAATGGTTCATGGGGAGGGCTTGGCTGGACAAAGAAGGACAGCTGAGGGTAAGATGGGTGACAACGAAAGGCAGTATAAGAGTAGAAAACATTGGCAGTGAGGGGCTTCTTAGCGTCATCTTCAATATACAACAACCATACCATTAATTCCACCCAACCACTTTCATACCTTACTTTCTTTGCGTATTGTCCTTGATTTTACTGGACATTGAATGATCGTTCCCCAGAAGTGATGGAAATGGGTTTTGGGAACTAGGTATACGGTAAGGCTAAGTTTTGGGAACTAGGTATAATGGCTCCATTAGTAGACATTGAACATACGAAAAACCTGGAAATTGAGAAGTAGGTATACACTGTACCCCTGCGTATCCCCCCCATTTCCATCACTGTTACTCAGCGGCCATGTGGGGGTGGGGTGCTTGTTGAGTGTCCCCTTACTACATTTAGTGAGATTTGATGAAAAAGGAAACTTTGCAATAAATAGACATGCACTATCACTTAACTGGTGAAAAACAACTCCAAAGGCTGAATTATTATTTATGCAATTCATGTATGTACAAATATATCCAGGACAAGGTCATATTTAACAAGAACAATCCTCACCAGAAATAGGGGAGTGACACGATATGTAAAATTCCTATTCCTCTACTGCTCTGGAGCAGCCAGGCTTGTTATTATATAATATCAGTAGAAATGCAGGTGAACTATAACGTTTTTGCCACCCCCCTCCCATTGGGGGTAGTTTTCAAATAGCACCCCCTTCAGCTATGACCCTGTTGTTCCTTCTCATTTTCACTTGAATCACTTTCTATCTCCACTCAACTTTTTCTTTTTCACACTTGACACTACACTTGTCATTCTCTTTTTATTATCATTCATCTTTCGATCGTCCTGCGAGCATTGTATTTTAATTTTGAAAATAACAGGAATAAATGGATGTGTCCGCGTCACTGGAAGACAATAGAAATAATAAATTACTGGAAGTATTTGTTTTTTTTCACAACAACGTCTTTCACCAAAATGATAGGTTGTCAGAGAACATGAAACAAACAATCAAACACGCATGTGCACGCACGCACACACACACACACACACACACAAAGTGCTACGCATAAGTTTGGGGGATTTGAACAGCGCACGTGAACCGAATGTAAAATCTAGTTTAGCGTGATGCGAAGCTTTACCAAGGTGAGTTGTGGTCGATGCATAATTGTTGCACCCACAAGTCTCGGCCTCAATCCCAGACTTGTTTGCGCAGCGGGTGTATTATCGCTTGTGTCATCTGCACGTGTGTGCAGATGCACCCTTGATCAAAAGTCGTTGTGTTTTTAAACAAATCGTTGGGAACCTGAAACGGCAGCTAGAAGCGGGTCTCTGAAAAGGGAAGCTGAATGCAGGATGAATTCACGATAGGAAAAAGACAAAGTCTGTTTTTAAAATAAACAATAGGATTTTATTGTCCTTCTCTTCCCAATATGCCGGTGATCTTATAACTCCAGAGACGGGACAGCGAAGACAGTTTGCAGCTAAAATGAAGTTTGTTCCCATTTTTAAATTCAGTTCTTAGTCAATTCCTTTAGCAGGTGAGCCGATGGCTCTGTTCCCTACACTGGGCAATGGTCGACTGCCTAATACCATTTCAAAATGGTCCTATTTTTTCATATCCGGGTACAGTCCAAATGCACACACATATAATTACATACATACATACATAATACGTACACACACACACATATACTGGGCATCAAAAACACACACCCACACACACTTTATATATACTAAAGCAAATGTTTGTATTAATTAAAATATCTATCAAATAGGTCCATCCTAGGTTTCTTGCAGGCTAACAATGATCAAAGATACTGGTATTCTCAGCGGGAGTGGGTGGTTGTCAAGTGTTCTGACCTCTTCTGGCCACAGGCTGACAGATGGCATCTGGGAAAGAAGGAACCAAACACACACTTACACATATATATATGAATAGACTCACACACATACATCTTATAGTGAAAACGTGAACATACGCTTAAATATTTTAAATGCATAACAGCCACCTATTTTAGAGGTCCCCATATCCTGTGGCCATATGCCTTACATTTCATCTATATTGTAACACTAGGTGAAGTTTGTTTTTTGTTTTTTTCATGGTCTAATTCCATGAATTTTTGGATAGTACCCACATACAACACAGACAGAGTTAAAACATTCAAAAGCAGTGAATAGTTAGAAAAAAAAAGCTTGAAAAGCAAGAATCAAAAAAGTTCACAAAAACTAAAATATTTCAATATTCTATTCATAAGATATTATGCAAAATAGAAATGGGAGAGGGAGAGAGAGAAGGAGAGGGTGTAATAACAGTAATAAGGAGAAAAGGTTTCCATTTGTATTTCTTTTTTCCCTATTTTTATTAATGGAAATCTAGCAGACATGTGACAGGATAGTGCCAATTTCTGACATTTGAACCAAAATAGGTAAACATTTTGTTAATAAGTTGATTTATAAAATAATAATTAAAAACACTGAAGCAAAGTTGAATACATATTGAAATGTCAATCTTTATTATTATTGGATGAAGTATTGTAACATACCACTTATTAAATTTGACTAGTTTTTACCATCATCCTAATTAATAAATTGTATAAAAAACAACTAAAATTAGGATGGAGGTAAAAACTAGTCAAATTTAATAAGAAGTGATATTGAAATGTATTAGTTTTTTTAACAAACCATCTTTTTTCCTTCTCTTTGCCAACCACTTTCTTCAGTCCCCGTTTTTCTATCACTTTGTCCCCCATTTTCTTCTGTTTTCTCCTC
>VCCN01002867.1:7518262-7528504 GCA_006491835.1 Architeuthis dux
GAGGAGGAGGAGGATATATATATATATTATATCTATACACATCACACTCACACACAGTGGATTCCGCTTAATAGGACCACCCACACAATAGGACCAATCTTGTAAGAACCGATTCAAACGTATGTAATCATTACTAATTAGCTTTGTTTTTTATGCACCAATGCACCATTTATTTGGTCCGAGCAGCAGTGCTACTAAATTAATAAGTTCTCAAACAACTATCTTTCAAATATTTTTAGATTGTGACTCAAATTTTCAAAAGAAAGAAAAAGTAGAAAAGAAAATGGACAAGTTATTGTGGTTGTTATGCAAGCTGTTCCCTTGAATTCAGAAAACTTTGGTGTTTTATTAAAAAAAAAAAGAAGAATTTGTTCAGTTAATCAGTCCAGCGGGTTATTGGGTCCAAAATCGTTGGTCCTGAATGCAGCCTTATTAACTGGAATCCACTGTATGTGTGTGTATATAGATATATATATATATATATGTATGTGTTTGTATATAGGTTTGGCTTTGCAAACAAAGATTTAGGAGGGTTTTCCTTGTCTATTGAAGGTATACAGATGGCCAGCAACCAAATTGCTTTGGAATTGGAGGTTGCCTAGGAAACTTTATGTCTCCCTGTTTGTATATTGAAGGAGTTTAAAATCTATCATTGTTATATTTTTGTAAAAAATTTTATTTGGTGGTTTTCATACAAATACAATCAACACCTTGCTTCCTTTGCCAATCTGAGTCCAAAGTGCAATGCAAGAGAGAGTTCTCACTATATATAACTCTGAATTATTTTTAATCCAACAATGATACTCATTGTCTTTAAACATTCATTGTCAGTTTGAAAATGTTTCAATGAACCAATTTTCAAAATATGCTCTATTATACATATAATAGTCTTATTCTATCAGTAACACTTGCATTGATTGCTGACCACTGAACATCTTTTTTCCGGATTTACAATAAATTTCTAAAGTAAAAACTATCTCGATGAACGATACAAAGTCCCCAATATACATACACAAACACAGTGATTTCTATAATAATAATAGTTTCGAGAAACAATTCAACTGCTGTTTGTGCTAATACAGCTGTGATTCATTTTCACCTCCTACCACCAGAGTTTGAAGTGTCACTATATATGCAATCATTTGACTAAATGGAAGTTTTGTTTTGACATATTTGTTAAATAAATCTTGCCTAATAATGATGACAATAATAGAATGAGATGAGAACAGAAAAGAAAAAATAATAACAAAAAGAAATGAAAGAGATAATAATAATAATCATCTTTATCAAGGACAGGAAAGAGAAGAGGTGCATGCTCATCGACATAGCAATACCATCTGAAAGAAACACCCCTGTGAAAGTTACGGAGAAAATGTCAAAGACCTGGAGATCAAGATCAAGATCAAGAGGATGTGGGACATAAAAACCACCATAACACCAGTGGTCATCGGAGCTCTAGGACCTGTGAAGAAGTGAACGAAAAAGTTCACCAACCATATCCCAGGCAAAATCGCCCTACTCGGAACAGCCCACACGCAAAGTACTGTTGACTAAATGAAAAACTCCCCTGTAGTGCCCCGGGACCATACTTTGGACCTGACTCTACAGAATGAAAAAAAGAAGCATTAAAGGAAAAAAGAACTATAATAATAACAATAATAAAAAAACAGATGTGAGAGATGAGATGATTATGATAAAAATAATACAGGCCTCTTCCGTTATAATGCGGTTTGTTATAGTATGGGTCACTTTATAACACGGATGTATGGTGGACCCCAAAATATTCATCTAGCTCCAAAATAGCTAAATTGTTCAATGCGCTTGGCTTTCTTGGACCCCACCCCACCTGTGTCAGAAGGGGGGGGGGCGTTGTAATAGTAATAAGAAAAAGGAGATTATAATAATAATCCACTGAGATGTGATCTGAAGAATTAGTGTCAGACATCAGCCAGATTTAGGATATCTTCACAATGCAGAACATGGTACTCCTCAGCAGTGTGAATGGGGATGACTCTCGTTATTCTCTGTATTTATTTATAAACCACAATAGAATTGTTATTGTTAATAATAGGAATGATAAGCCTTTGATAAAAGTCCCACCTTCATATGATATAGAGCAATGGTTCTCAATGTGGGTGCTAACGACCCCTTGGGGGGGTGTTGGTTCTTTTCAAGGGGCCTTAAGGGGACGTTTGAACTTCTAGAGGGGGGAATTATTTTGCTTAATACCCTGTTGTGTTACCGTTATTCTATCGATAAACATTTAAAATTAATCGCCCTTGCCGTTGTTTTCAAACAAAGAATACTGTATTAATCTGAAGTCACTGAAAAATGATTTTGAGAATCGCTTTGAAGATCGGATTGATATGAATATTCCTGGCTGGATTATGAATCTATTCATTTGCAAGGTTGGAGAACAAGAAATCGACTTGCAGGAAGAAATCATTGTTTACTTCTTATATTTGAGCTACAGGGGGGCGTTGATCACATGTAGCTAGGTGACAGACGTTGGGCTGAAAAAGGTTGAGAAACATTCATATAGAGCGTCTAGAATTTTCATTTTAATAGAGTTTATAGCAGAAGAGTCAATCTATGAAAAGTTCTTAAGCTTCAAATTTTGCCAACCAAATCTTTTCGATCTATGAAAGTAGTTCATTCTTTCCAGAATTCCTTAAACAGAAACTTGAGGTGCACCGGTTGGTATACTAATCTTGCAAACCATTGCTAGCGAAGTCATTCTCTGGAAGATCTGCCATATTATTCATGAATATAGCCATGTGCCAAAATTGGCTTTGTCTAAGAACTATCTATTCAGGATTTCTAAGCAACATATAAATTATACACAATGTTCTGATAAAACCGTTTGAAGCAGCTAAGAGAAGAAAATTGAACACAAACACAGTGATTTCTAATAGATTATCACTGACTGTGAGAAAATATGATTCTCTGATTATGGTACTAAACTCCCCCAAACTTGATTAAAGATTTAACAGCTGCCATCTTCCAGTGTTGAATCATTTAAACTACTATTAATAAATATCTTATCACAAACACTTCGACTTTATGTCCACTGAGGCCGGACACATTTGGGACTAATTCACAAGTTGCCACCTGGAGTTCAGACATAAAGAGATAGCTTGCAACAATAATCAATCATTTACATCAAAAGCAAAAACAAATATAACTTACTTTGAACTTGCAAAGCAAATGGTTGTGTCAGTCACAAGGTAATAATTAAGAGGAACAACAGAATCAAAGAAAACATCCATAAAGTTCATTCATTCAGAAATAATGTCTTGTATAATGACCACTGCAGTCTTTAGTATAAAGAAAATGGATGAAGTTATTACTTGAAGCTATAATGAATTGATTAGAACTTTCTAGAAATACAAATAATAACAATTTATACAAAGATTTATTTATTTGAGGGCTGGATTGGACAGTCTTCACAAAGTATAAATTTCAATTTATATCTAACAATAGGTATTTCCTTTTTGTGGCAGAGTTGATAAGAAAGAATGATATAATAAAAAACATGAGGAATAAGGTAATATTCTCCCCCCCACTATATACATGAGATTTAATTTGTACTTTAAGGCATTCATTAAGTATAATGGTTAGAGAGAGGAATAATTCTTAGCAACACAAAAATTATGAGTCAAGAGTGGGTTATAACTTGTGGTTTGAGAAGTATTGATCTAATATATCTTGATAATGGCTAACTGAAGACTGTGTGAAGTTAAATGATTTATATCTACAAGTAGCTTCATAGGAAGATGTTATACAGCCTTACCTGTACTTGTTCCTTACTAAATAAGTATTAGAAACTGTCAACATTGGTTTCTTCAGTTTTTAAGTTGGTCTGGATACAGGCCACACCAATTGAGCTAGAGGGCTGAAAGTTTAAACATTTACTCAATAAGTTATAGATAAGATTACTTGTTATATTTTGATTTTTTTTTTCTTTCTCATCGGACTCTGTGCTAAAAGAAGTCATAAATTAATGAGAAATGAAAAATAAGCAGAAGTTCAATTTGCAATGTAAGTTTCTGCTAAATTGACCTCTTAGTTTGTGTCTGGCAGCATTCACGTATTTTTTAATGATCATTGCCCAACAAAAGGCAAGAGAAGTAACTTATTCATTGATCACCACTTTTTCCTATTTAATAATTGATCGCAGCATGCTGCCAAAAGATGTTGGTCATGTGACAGTTTCTATTGAGTCACTAACCAGACTTGTCATTATTATCTTTGGAAAGATTGCCATATAGAATGGTGCTTGTCACTATATAAGGAATACTGCCAAATTTCTAAATTTGATACAAGAAGGTTTTGCTCGGAGAATAATTAACCGCTTTTTGAACCAGTGCTTTAATTACTAGTAATTTCTCCAAGTATATCATTATCATTGAAGTTTATACTGACTGAATACTGCTTATTTTTTTTAAAGCATTTTTTTCTTCTTTAAGAAAAAAAAAGATCTCTTGATATCTGTCACTACCTGATATAAAACATCATTCTTGCCAGCATGTGGCTTAACTCTTAAATTCATATAAAAAATTCAAATCTTAAATCAACAGGAATAACTTCTGAACAAAGTTACTTCCCTTGCACTTTTGGTTAATTTTTTAAAATTCAATTCATAAAAGAGTTCTATTTTTAAGAAATTCTATTCATTGAAGAGTACCACTGTGTTGAGAAGCGGTTTCAAGCGGTTCATGAATTTATGAGTTCAAGAAAAATAAAGATGACAAAACAATCTACAGTAGTCTGCTAATGAAAAACATGGTCATTCTGCTATAATTGTCATTGCTCTAACAGGATACAATGAACAGAGTACAAAGAACACTTCAAAATCAGATCAGAATATTTAGATATAATAGGAATCTGTACAATTGTGTCAGCAGTTTTCCATAGAATCTTTTTATTCACTCAAAAACTTTTCCCCTTCTCCATTTCTGACAAAATAAATCATGAATTCTGAATTTCTAAAACTTTCTTTATATAGGGAAAATAGAGATATTAACAATTTATATTAGCATTAACAATATTATTCTCAATGTGCTGAACTCGTGGAAATTCCACGGTTTAATTAGAAACAACCACCAATGACTAAAGATCATATGACATTTTAATGCTTTATTTGTGAGTTACATATAAATTACAAAATAAATTGAATAAAGTAAACAAATAAACAAAACTACTGTTTAAATGTCTGCTCTATTCTTTTGCGCTTTCTGTTTCTTTCTCTCTCTTCGATGTATATTCCTTACAGCAGTCAAGCCCATATTTCTTTTTCCCCTCTCTTTAACACATGATGTGCTATCATGACTTGATAGAGAGGGTAGCGGTTACACTTTTATTATTGTGATACTACTATTATTATGAATAATAGAATCATTTCTCAGCTTCCTAATTTGTTCTTCATATAAAACAGAACAGCTTATTTCTTTATTTCTAAAAAAATATTTTTGTATCACATAGATTATAAAAAATGTCTTTTTTCTGTATATATAATGAGTTTATTTTCACTTAAACCTGTCAAGTCACTTCCTATCTTGAGTCAAAAGGTAACAGAAATTGGAATTGCTCATGCCGTGAGTTATAAATAATTTACCTCCTATCAAGAGTTTATTAGAATTGAAGAAGTTGATTCATCTCTCTCCAGGAGATAAGACATAGAAAATTATGGTATAATAAAAAAAAAAAATCAATTTAAACTATCTTTTAGTGTATAAAATATATGGGGATGCATTCTTCCCTAAAGATAGCATTTTAAACACAATTTCTTTATAGAAGAAACAATGGTAAAGATCTACATCTGTTAACCAAGTGGAAAAAAAAAATAGAAACAATTTTTTTTTGCCAGTAATTCTTTTGCGCTTTTAATCTGTTAGACCCTAACAATCTTCCTAGAAGCTGTTAGAGTTTAGAAAAAATGTTTTTTAAGGTTTTACGAGGGGGTTCTATTTAATCTGTAATGGTAAACTGGAACGTTACTTTTAGTCCTTTGTATGGAAGTGAGGCTTCGAAGTATTCAGTTACTTCCCTTGTGAGGCTTCTTTGATATTTTAATGCTGATTAAAACACATGCAACCGTCCAAAGAACTATTTAAATGTTAATGACCCTTCACAAAACTATAGAAAATATCTTACAACACAAACAAGAAGGAGTTCAATTGTCTGAAAGAACTATTTGAATGTTAATAACCCTTCTTAAAACTATAGAAAATACCTTACAACACAAACAACAAGAAGGAGTTCAATTGTCCAAAGAACCATTTGAATGTTAATGACCCTTCTCAAAACTATAGAAAATATCTTACAACCCAAACAACAAGGAGTTCAATTGTCTGAAAGAACTATTTGAATGTTAATGACCCTTCTCAAAACTATAGAAAAGATGTATTTTGATGTTGTTGTTAATTTCCCCCACACTTACAACTAACATTCTGATTGTGTAAAAATATAAATAAGTAAATAAAAGAGAAAAGAAAGAGAGGAAAAAGCAGAAATATATCCTATAAAGATGGTTTAATACTTTTTGTGTTTATAATCGATAAGAAACTCTTAGAATATAAAATAGACATTTAAAAAATTGGTTTAAAAAAATGTTATTTTTCTCCCCCAGGTGCAGATTGTGAATTACAGGAAATAATTTCCCATGTCCATGGCTTTAGAATTCAAGAAATCTGTAAGCTATTGTTTGTATTCTAAACCTATTTCCTTTTCCAAACATCCCAATGACAGGCAATTTTCTAATACATGGAATCCATGAACCTTGCCAAACTATTTCTTTCTCTAGCTCACATAAAAATGCATGAAAATCTGTAAAGGGAGAAAAAAATAAAGAAAGAACAGAAGGAATTTAAAGCAACACTAAAACTTTAATCTTCTCCGTTAACAAAAGAGCTAAAAAAAAGTTTAGCTGGATGGTAGTGTCGAGAAGTAACAACATAAAAAGTTCTCTTCCTTTAGGGGAATTATAGCAAAGAAAAATACAAGAGGGAAACAAAATGTAAGAAAAGGTTCTTGCTGCCAAAATAACCAGTATAAAAAATTCTTCAAAATACTGCATCAGGCAAGCTGAGAACATCAGAAAGAAAGTGAGACAAAAAAAAAAAGAAAAGACACAAAGCAAAGATTCCAAAAGCTACTTCTTATTTAACTCTGCACCAAGAAAAAGGACGTATGCTAGTTAAGGAATTTTATTGCAAAAAGATGTGATAAAAATCAAAAAGTGCATCATGTTTAAAATATAAAAATATCCCATAGTTAAAGAGAAAAAATTGGGAAAGAATGGAGTAAAAAAGTGGAAGACGAAATATAAGACTGCATCAAATATTAATATTAATTTTTTAAGTTTTTTTATTACTAGTCTTTCTTTTATCTTATTTTTGTTGCTTGTAGTAATTGACATAATAGTCTTCAGTAGTCCAAATGTCTGTGTATGTAGGTGTGTGTGTCAGTATACGTCTATTCCTAGATATATGTATTAGCATCCATGTTTACTTATTCACACACACACACACACATATATATATATATATATATTTATTGTAGAAGTCCTATTGTCTGACCCCCATTGGTTCTAAAACCAGGGTGGATGAGCTGTTTGGCTGGATTACACTATGCAACTTTTTTTTGTTCCTGGGTAATAAGTGTTCTTCTCTGATTGATATGTCTAAAAAGCATAGAAAATTTGCTTTTGTGATCAAAACATTGATATTTTGTAATTTATATATTTTGCCCCTTAGGGAAGGTACTTGAAGGCTGCAAACTCCTTATCTAGGGCTGGGACAAATTGTTTCATAAGGCCTAACCTTATGTGTAGTGTAGTGCCATCAACACATTCCAGCGGGGACAACCAGTCGCTCCTACGTGACAACGTTCATTCCCACATAGAATTCGGGTGGCTGTGGTCAGTCCCGCCTTTGGTGTCCCTGTTGTCTCAAAGGAAAGGATAGCAGGGAGACTTGGTCAAACCATCTTGGAGACCCATCAGGAATGCCACCATTTTGAAGTTTCCAATGGCCTCCCAGCTGTACTTATCATACTTCAAGGCATCTAGCAAGGTCTTGACACTGTTGTATTGCAGGAGAAATGAAGTGCTCAGAATTTGTCTTGATCCCTGATAGGCATGCCAAAATATGCCTTATAGGCCTTGCACATCCTAGCAGATACTACCCTGGATTGCTGTCTGAGGCAACAGTCAAAGCCGCTGTCTTTGTTGGACCACAGATAGTGATCCTCGAGTGCAAGAAGCTCACTAGGAAGGAGAAAGCAGCTTGGTACAGCTTTGTCACAGTGGTTTGAGGCTTCCAACTATGTGGAGCTGTTTTATACTATGGTGAAGAACTACAGTAAAATGGGCTGCAGGCTGTCTCTCAAAGTCCATATCCTTAACACTCATCTTGATAAATTCAAGGAGAATATTGGAATGTATTCAGAGAAGCAAGGCGAGCACTTCCACTAGGATATACTGGACTTTGAAGGCCACTAACAAGGAACATAAAACATGAACATGATGGGAGATTATATTTTGGGGTCTGGTTTGTGAAAGTGCATCACAGTACAATGGGAAATCTCGAAAAACTGCTCACTTCTAAATCTTATGTGATCACTTTTGTTTAACATTTGTGTGAATACATGTTACTTTAGATTCATATGTTGTTTTTCTGAAGAAATGGGATTTTTTTAAAATGTGAATAAAAAATATGCAAATTTATATGTTGTACCATTGGAAATAGGCAAATTTCAAAATATCACTGTCTTGGTCACAAAAGCAAAGTTTGAAGGAAATAATAGCTATTTTCTATACATTTTAGAAATAAGGAATTATAAAACAACACTTAATTCAATAATAACTACATTTCAGACTACTTATTGATGCATCCTTGTATGTATCGATGTGGATGTATACCATATAGGTGTGCATAAATTTATCAATATAGATATCTATGCACCTTTTCAGTACGCATGCAATAAGTCTTCGTTGTGAAAGACCTTAACTCTTAAATTCATATTAAAAAATTCGAATTTTGAATCAAGGGAAATAACTACTGATTAAAGTTACCTCCCTTTGAACTTTAGGTAAATTTTTTTTTTCTATTCTACTCACAGAGGAGTTCCATTATTTTTTATTCTATTCATAGAAGAGTTCCACTGTCATTTAGGAGCGGTATCAAGCGGTACATGAATCTAAGAGTTAAATATACATGGCAATGTGAAATAAATAAACGCTCTGTCTTTTCTCTCGATTGAGGACATTCTGGTTGAATGCTTCAATGTGTGGCCCTCCGCCTCAGTATTCGGAAAAACACCTAATTACACCCTCCCGAGAAATTCCCTAAGGTACAATGACCAAAAAATTAAAGTATTTTTGTTCAGAATCAAACAAGCAGATTGAAAAGGCTAACTAACATTGTTATTTGGAGGAGTTGCCAAACTAGTTAGATAAATAGCCTTAAACTTAAACAACACAATTTTTTTTTCCTGGATAGTGAGCATGGTTCAAGAAAGTGGCTGAACGGCGAGCGCCACTCTTTGAAACGAGAGTTCGTTCCTCGGAAAGGGAAGGAAGGGGGAGGCAGGAAAGAGAAAAAAAGGGGGAAAATCCGGAAAAGTAAAAAAAACCAAAAAAACGACTGTTCATATCAGGGTTTAAGGGCGCTTGCCCTTCCACCGATGCCGTGAAGTGAAAGGGGAAGCGCCCATGACATTATGTTCATAAAATGAATGACAAGAGTAAAAAAAAACAAAAAAAAAAAAACCTATACATAAATAAATGCTCACACAAATGAGGCATATAATTAGGTTTCTGCTTGTAACATGGCAACAGTTGGTGTTAATCAATAGCAATATATTGTCTGCTGCAGATATCAGAAGTGATAAGATAAAAACTACTTATTTCAAACTATTTTATTTAGATTCAACCAAATTAACTTATCGGTGTATTATCTTTCAGGCTAGATTAACTTAATTTGAACAGAGTGTGATATATATATATGTGTCTATTTATAAACATGTTTTTACATATGCTTATATGCACCTGTATTTATAGATGTTTGTGCATGTGTCGATATATGTATGCATTTATATAATTGTGTAAATGTGCATATATTTATGTATATGTATACATTTGTTTATTCAGTTATGTGAGCATATGTGTGTTCATACCTAAGTACATCAATAAGTCCACAGCCTAATAATGAAAGAAGCATTTATTTTACACAACAAATA
>VCCN01002867.1:7538799-7549269 GCA_006491835.1 Architeuthis dux
AGAATGATGGAGAAATGGAGAGTGTGTGAGTTTGTCTCACTTTCTTCCTCTTTAATAATAGAAAAAGAAAGAGCATGAGAGTGGCAGAGAGAGGGGCAGAGAGAAATGCAGAAAGAGTGCCAGTAATCAAATACGTATGTGCCGACGCAAGTAAACAAAATGTATGTGTGTGTGTGTGTGTGCATTTGTGTTAGGTTAATCTTATCAAGTCGCAGGATTTTTATCTTTAGCCCCAGGAAATGTTACATCAAGCAACCAGACATATCAACTTTCACGGCATAATGACTTTTACATCCAATGCCAGGGACAGGAGCCGAGGAGAGAAAGCCGGGAGATGGCAGGGACCAAACCACCCACCTCTGTGTTACGCTGCCCCAGTCCACCTACACACTCAATAATTGGAACAATCTAAAGTTAGCAATAGCTTATCATTCAACAATAACAGGAAAAGCCTACGGTAGTCTATAACCAGTTTCTTCTTTGTATGCCCAGAGGAAAAGATGATCTTTTGACTCGGTTGTTTTGACCCCCCCAAGGCAGATTAACCACCCAGACCTAACCCCGAGAGAGTGAATAAGCAAAACAATACAATTAGTACCCTCAAACTAAATGGCATGGCATCATCTTCTATATGCCTAGTTTTTCATGAAATCTTATTCTATTAATACTTTCTTGTAAAGTGTTAATAATTTTTAAAAACATGAATCGACTATATAAATAGACAAGACTGGCTGCTTCAGGGTCAAAGACCAGGCTGACTCCTTTGGTGTGGCCTGTACAAGGTGACATATACATAGATAGAAAAACGCAACTATTTCAGCCACTATGCCAAATTTTAAAATCAAACAAAATTCCCTACTCATTGAGGGAAGTGTGTGAAAAATTTCAAATTTCTACTATGAACGGTTAGGGCTGTACACATGACACATACATAGAAAAATGTAACTATTTCAGCCACTAGGCTGAATTTTCCCCTACACATTGAGGGGAGTGTGTGTGCAAAATTTCAAGTTTCTATTATGAACGGTTAGGGCTGTACAAGTGATACATACATAACTATTTCAGCCACAAGACTGAATTTTCAAAAACTTTTCTTTATAGATATTCTAGTGGCGTTGAAATAAGGTTGCATGCCAAATCTCAGCTTCCTCAGTAGCCTTGAAGGGTACCAATTTCGGTGAGGTTCATTGTTGTTTTCATTGTCATTGTTATTTTTGTTATAAATAAAGTCAACTCTATAGTAGGAGTTTGATACGAGTTCCAACTCAAAAAAATAAACAGATTTAGCAGAGAAATCCAACAAAAAGAGACGAGAGTTAGTCAAAGCGGGTTATCAATCTTCCACCCTTAAGAAATATGGATTATTTCCTTTTTCTCAGCTTGGGAAGGGCCGAGAAAGAAGGTAAATGACTGTATGTGAACAAGGAGTGTGAAAGGAATTTCTTATAGATATTTACTAAACATAGTACGATGCAAAGCCAGATAAGGGCGGATGGGGAAAGGAAGACTGGATTAATCTTACAAGTTTGGAGGGTATTCCTTCCTAGGAAATCAGTATTCAACATCCTGGCTTTCATCAGAGTTTGTAATCAAATCTCTGACACTGGTGGGAAATATTCAACTACTTTACAGCGCTGTCGGTTGAGGCTTAGAATATGCCAACTGCAACCCCTGCAGAGGGGTAAGACCCCCCCCCCCCAAAAAAAAAACAGGTGGTGACTGTTCTTTCACCAAAGTCGCAAGACTCTAGTTTAAATAAGAACCTTTCACCAAAGTCGCAAGAATTTAAAACTGATTTTGGCATTAAATGACCCATCAAAGGTTGATATGCCACAAAACAATTCAATCAATCAACTATTGTAGGCAGGCTACAGGAATTTATTTTTTAGTGCAGTCTTTTATACGAGTAAGAGACCATTTTTGTCCATACAATCCCGTTCATGACTTAGATAGTGCATATTCCACACCAGTGCCAGTGATCAATGTTCAAGCACAGGTAAAAAGCTAGGGTTTCGTATGCTGATTTTCAAGGCATGCAGATTCTCTCCATTTGAAAGATTGGAGCATATACAATCTTCTTACTCCAGTTTGGCATTGTGCTAGAAAATATCTACAATTGCCACTGACCACCAATGACTGGTTGTACAGTATTATATTTTTATTGTTTCTAATTAAGTAAAACTAGGACAGTGCCCATTCCAAGGGTGCATGTTTGGAAGGGGCCAGACTTCATGGTATGTGGTGCAGCCTGCCATAATTGTCAAGTAAAATAATTTTCTATCCATCATACAAAACTGTGGCTTCGAAGCATTTCGGTTACTTCTCTTCAGTGTTGCCAATTTGGATATTTTATATCTAAATTCAGATAATTCTAAAGAGCAAAGTCAAGGGAGATAATTAATAGAAACTATGAAGTAAGAACAGCTGATCAAAATATATTCATACTCGACACTGCACTGCCTTGTGTGCTGACTAATATATCTGGCAATTGTTAACATTGTACAATGGCCAGTTGTCGAGTAATCACAGAGACAGAGATTTCTTCAATTGTAGTCAGATAGATGCATCAAAAGATGGAATTTAAGAATCCAAGTATTATTCAACAGTTATACACAAACAATGGCACATCTGGTAAAGTAAAATGTTCTTTGTGTCAGTAGTTTTTTTTTTAGAATGAATTATCAGCCTGACGAGAAGTTAGAGTCTGATCTTCAATATGAAAAAGATGTGGAGGACAGCTTTATCCGACTTTTACTACAAGCTACAAAAAGTGGATAACAGCCCGGAAACTTCAAATATCAACATTCAACTCTACTAATCAATCAAAAGAGATGTCTATACAATCAACGGACAGCATTTCACAGTACTTCTTTGAAGCCATCCCCAAACCGATGCATATATATTCATCTTCCCACACTTTAGTTCTTTCGGGATTTGTCTCAGGGTAAGAGACATAATGTTTGAATTACTCACCCACGCACCAAACTCAATGAGTTACAATAAGAGCTACAGACTGACTAACTCAGTATCTTTTCAACACAAATACTAACCAGTGTCAGAAAAGAACTCATCAATACTCTGTAAGCAAACAACTTCAGTAATTGCGAGATGTTAGAAGTGATATCATTGAATTGAATTAAAATCCAACAACTCAATTTCAACCCTTCTTCTTAATCAGCAAGAAGAAATGTCGAACAAATTTTGTATCCAACAAGAACCTTTTAGACCAGTCTACCTACTTTTGAAATGCAATAAATGTTTAGAACACCATTTGTCTTTTCAAATGCAAATCTTTGTATAAACTTCAACCAACAGTAATTTAATTCAAGGTTGGTTTAATACTTTTCTCCCACTATGAATTTACATATACATACAAGTATATTAACCTCAAACAACCAAAATTACACATTACCGAGACACCTAACTGCTAAATAAAAACATTTCGGAAAAGTAGGAAGCATTAACCATCAAAAATCCATTGTATCATAAGGACTGATTTGACCAATCACTACTAAAGAAGCTAACATTTTTTTTTACTTTCGTACTAAGCTGGTATGGCAATGACTGTTTGAGTTTTAGTAAAAAATTATTATTTTATTTAATTTTTTTTATTAAATCAAGTATTGTAAACCATTTTCATTAATTTTTTACTACTATTTATCCTCATCTTAATTTTTTAAAATCAGAATGTGTAAAACGGTTTAATGAAAAATAATAGGATTTTTACTAAAACCAAGTTGAATTGTAATTAAAAAAACAACTGAAAGTTAAGATGAAGGTAAATAATAGTTAAAAATTAATAAAAATGGTTTACAATACTTGATTTAATTAAAAAACTAAAATAAAACAATCGTTTTTTACTAAAACTCAAACAGTCATTGCCATACCAGCTTAGTACGAAAGTAAAAAAAATGTTAGTTTCTTTAGCAGTGATCAGTCAAATCAGTCCTTACTATATGATGCATATGTCCTAATTTGCCAAACATTCATATTTACAAATCATGCTATATGCAAAACATAAGCAGAAAGCTTTTATTTCTTTCTTTCTAATGCAATGTTAATTTGTGTTGATATTTTGACCTAAAGCTTTATTTAACTTTTTGTCTATAACTCTGAGAAGATTGATTAACATACCAACTTTTGTTTGGACAATCCAATCTCTTCTTCCCATCTTTGATGTGACAACACACTAGAGAAGAGACCAATAAAAGAGACTCTTTTCTTATGGACTGTAGTTTCCAAATCATCACCAACATAATTCAGGCGTCACCACTAACATAGTTTTGGTATGCAAGCCTAGAACTGACTGATGAATCGTCGCCGCCTGGCCTTTTGTAGCCAAAAGATCACCACATCCGGGTCACTAGTCCTTCACATACGGATCACTGACGCTCCACCTCGTCTATATCTGTCGACAACTCGTTCATTCTGCTTTTGATTACTGGACCGGCCACAAAACAGACAGCACACTACACAGTCTTTTTGCTCTGGGAAAGTCTGTTTCCACTTCTTCGCTACACGGACATTATATATTACACCTGAAAAAGGCTGTAGAATGAATCGGCCGAAACATTGTGTTAACATCAAAGATGGGAACAAGAGATTGGATTGTTCGAACAAAAATTGGTACCTTATTTAATTTGTCTGCCAATTTAAAACTGTTCCGGATATTTATTAAAATTGTGAAGAGGTGAGCAATGCACAATTACCCTCATCTCCTTCAAAAAGTGATTCCTCTATAAAAAGGAGTTGATAAATGAAAGGAGATTTTAATCGTAATCAAAGTTAGATCCACTTTTTTTGTAAAGTTCCATCAATTCTTATCTTAAATCAACAATCTCTCTCTTTACATACAACCTAACAAAGATCTTATATAGTTGATAGAATAGTTCTAAACAAATCCTTTGGCAAAGTTGGACGACTTAACCGTCAAAAATGCATTGTATTATAAGGACTGATTTGACTACTAAAGAAGCTAACATTTTTGGTACTAAGCTGGCACAGCAATGACTGTTTGAGATTTAGTAAAAGAACGATTATTTTATTTAATTTTATTATTAAATCAAGTATTGTAAGCCATTTTTATTAATTTTTTACTGCTATTTACCTTCATCTTAATTTTTAGTAGATTTTTAAAAAATCACAATGTGTAAAATGGTTTTATTAATAATAATAGTTTTTTTACTAAAACCAAGTTGAATTGTAATTAAAAAAAATCAACTGAAAGTTAAGATGAAGGTAAATAGTAGTTAAAAATGGTTTACTATACTTTGTCTAAATAAAAATTAAATAATAAAATAATCAATCACTTTTTTTACTAAAACCAAAACATTAACACTGCCGGTGCCAGCCTTACTGGAATTGTGATTAAACAAACTAAACATTAGGATGAATGTAAATAGTAGTCAAAAATTAATAAAAATGGTTTAATATACTTGATTTAATAAAAAAAATTTTTTAAAAATCAAAAAAAAATCAAACAGTCATTGCAGTACGAAAGTAAAAGACAAATGTTAGCTTCTTTAGCGGTGATTGGTCAGATCAGTCCTTATGATACAATGCATTTTTGCCAAACCTTTTCCAGATAAGCATACAACTCCTCATCCACAATCATGGAGCATTCATCGATAAAAAAAAGATTTGTCAAATCAACTGTTCATTCAATTATTTCAGAACCAGCATCATTATTTTTCCAGTTTATATAACAAGGTGTTGAATAATATATATTCTCTGGCTTTCATCACAATTATGTTTCATCCAGTTTTGAATTGAACCCTTTGTTTCACTCAGGGGATGTCATTCACATCCCTTGTTTTGTCATATTCTGCATCTTAGAGATTGGACTCACAACTCACCCATTTTGTTTGATGATCTCTCTATGGAATGTCACTTTTTTTTTTCTATAAAAAGGTATGCCATTCATTTGTTGTCCCTTAAGACTCACAAACATATTGAGTAACTGACATGCTAATGAACTGCCTAACCCAGGGATAGAACTCAGATATCAAGGACTGAAAGAAAACTGACAAGAAAAACCCACATTTTTATCTACCAATTAATTCCTTTTACTAATAATAGTATAAGCAGGGATGCAGTACCGTCAGAGCTTACCAGAGTGTCACTCCGACACCTCTGTAAAAAAAAGTCAAAATAAATGAATGAGACGAAACACTCCAGCACCTAAAAAGTTAGAACTGCACCCCTGAGTATAAGCAAAGTTTCACTATGAGCTTATGATCAGGTATCTAGGCCTGGAGTACATTTTTCATCTCTTCTCCTGCTTAATATGTGTCTGTAAAATCTGTGGTAACCCTTGCTTTAAATATTTACATGTATTCATGTAAATAATTACAGGTATACTTTGATTAGTGCAGTTATTTCAATGGATGGAGGTTGGTTTCAAGAACTAGGTATATATGGTAAAATTGTAAAGGTATACATTAATTAGTGCAGTTAATTCCTAAATTATCCATACTGTTGAAAATGCACCGTTCAAGGTCTTATTATAATTTAATGTGTTTTTATTTCAGCTTATTAATTTGCACAGCAATATCTTGACTGTACTACATCAAAACCTGCACTAATCAGACTGTTCAAGGTCTTATTATAATTTAATGTGTTTTTTTCCACCTATACTTAGTAACTAAGTATAGGCTGAAAAAACAAAAACACGTTAAATTATAATAAGACCTTGAACAGTCTTTGTTCAACAATATTATATTTTTACAATATATTTGTAAAAAGATACCTTAACCATATTACATCAAAACCTGCATTAATAAAAATATCCCTGTATCAGTAAAGAAGCTAAAAATGCAATATTACTGTACGTATAGGCTGAAAAAAAAATCACATTAAATTATAAGACTTTGAACAATCTTATTGTTCAATAAGACTGTTATTGTCTTATAACAATATAAGTTATTGTTATAATAAAGATATTATTTTTAATATTTTAATATTTGTACAGCAATACTGTAACCATATTATATCAAAACCTGCATTAATCAAAATATCCCTGTACCAATAAAGAATGCTAAAAATGCAATATTACTGTACATAGTTACAAACCCCTTTAACAGCTTGTTTCAATAGCTGACCTTGCCTATTATGTATGCGTGCATACCTGGGTTATTCACTTAAGAATTAAATTGGGATTTATGGTTTTGGATTGGTTTGGTTTGGTTTTAATTCATACATTCCTCTTCATTTTCTACCTTCACTTATTGTTTTGTTTCAATCTGGAAGCCAATTTCATGACTTCTAGTGTTCTCAAAAGCACAAATGCAAAAAGCTTCACAATACTTATTACAAAATGGAATCAAAAGCTTTGTACAGAAAGGAAGAAAACAAGAAAAGGCAAACAAAAAAAAGATACAGGTCTGGTTAGTCACTCAATAGAAACCGTCATGTGACCAACTTCTTTTGGCAGCATTCTATGTTGGGGTGATCAATTTAAAAATTGGAAAAAACCGGGTCATCAGTGAATAAATCACTTCCCTCACCTGGTGTTGGGTGGTATCAATCAAAAAAAGTCTGAATTTAAAAAAAACAAACATGAAACTAAGGGAACAATTTAGCATAAACTTATATTGTAAATTGGACCCCCACCACTAAAAACCTATTTTGGGGGTAATTTTTCGAAATACAAAAACTTTTTTTCTCTAGACATTATAACGGGTAAATGTTTAAATTTTCAGCCCTCTAGCTCCACTGGTGTGACCTGTATGCATGATAGACACACACACAGCCAGCCAGCCAGCCTGACTTGCTTAAAAACTGAAGAAACCTCGGTTGACAGTTTTGGTTGATGGTTTCTAACAAGAAAAAGCAAACAAAAAAGATATTGAACAAAAAAAGAAATTAAAAAATTTGTTTTTTGCCATTTTATAAAGCATGCTGTGAAGCATAAATGATTTTTGCTTTTTGTCTTTTATTTATTCACTTTTTGATAATTCTGGAAAATAATTTTAAATACATGAAGGGGAAATAGAAGAATAGAAAGAAGAAGCCCAAAAAATAGCAGAGGTTATAATGGATGGTAACAGCAAAAAAGTTCCTGCTGTTTCTTGGTTTTACAAAGGCACAAGGATCTGATCTGGTTTAATTGAGAAGGAGAAAGAAATGAAATAAAATGAATTGGGAGCCAATGAAATAATCAGACCTTTGTGGAAGCAAATAGAAAAAGCTACAAAATAAATAAGTAAATAAAATAACTAAAGTCCCAAAACTGATTCAAACTATTTTGGGCATTGATCAAAAGAGGCATTATTTACTTTTCCTGGCTTGAACCATGTTACCTTAAGATGAGTGAAGAAAATACATATCAATAATAACAAGAAATAACAATATTAGCCTCTACAAAAATATGTGTACACAAGTTTACCCTTGGCATCAAAAAATGATATACGATATTTAAGTAATTTTCCAATTGCATTGTACACATGAAATATCAAAAAACATTATGTTGCACAGAATTTGTTTGTTTATGTTCAATATTTTCTGAATATTAAACTAAAGGTAGAATTATGTAATGATACAAAAAATCATTTTGGGAAGAGCCCAATACATAGAGATAGGTGGATTGCCGATCGTCACATTGTTGTTTTGTGTATAAATATTGAAAAGTGTAAACACAGGGAGAATTGCAGATAAAGACTTCAAATCCTCGAAACCTTAGTCATCAAAAAGAGGAATCCTATACTAAACAAAATCTTCTTTGGCCAAGGTCAGGGAGTTTTAAATGTATTTTCCAACTGAAACCCTCCCAACTTAGAATACACCCAAAACATCACATTAACAAACTAAACTAATACACTGATTAAATAATTGAGGAATCTTGAAAATGACTAATTGTTTAGCCAAAAGCACTTGGTACAACACTTTTGGACAAACACTACACGGATCCAAACACACATTCTCTTGTATAGTAACAAGAAAGATTTAATAAAAAATTAACAAGATGTTCCTTGTCTATCGTATTTAACCAGACATGCATAAATGAAGGATTGCTGCCTAAATATACATATATAGATACATATATGTTGGTTTCAAAGATAAAAAATGTTTTGCTCCCAAAAATTTACAAATAATGTTCAATTCACAATCAAATAATTATAACATTTTATTTATCAAGTTTAGCATAACATAAAATTCTATTTTTACTATGTCATGTGGTGATGTAAAAACAGCTTTGCACCGCCTTATAAAATTTCTTCAGGGCCGTATTATATTATAAGGCTGAGTAGGCTGAAGCCTAGGGACCCAGAAAAATTCTTGGATATTCATATTTTTCTTAATTTTATTTTTGACAGGACCATAGCCAGATTAGCCTATATGCAGACAACACCACGGCATAGGGTCCAAAATAAATAGCAATTTAGAAATTTATCACTACTACTACAGGGAAAATGAATTAAACAATAAAACTGTCAAAATAAGAACATTCCCTGATGTGAAGGGTTATATAATAATTGTTAAGATATTGTTAATAATATCTTAAAACTTAATAAAAATGTCCTAACAAATATCTCTTTAAAAAATGGAATGAATATATTAAACAGTAGCACATAACAATCCATTTTACTCACACAATTGACAGATCGCATTACTTACTTAAAATTATACACAAAAAGGGGAGAGGGTGGTTCAAGATGGGGTGCTCCATATTGCTAATAGCCTAGGGGCCCTGGTATATGTTAATCTGGCCCTGCCTGTCTTTAACCTTCAAGAACTTTATGAAACAATATTCCTTGTGCAAAAAAATGTTTTTCTTCTCTCTTGCTATTATATTATCCTTACATTTTGCAATACACTGTGAAAAAAGCAACATCAAATTGTACACAGTTAAAATCCAGAGGTGGCAAGTATATTCCAACTTTGTCAAGATTTTGGCATTGAATGACATATATAGAGTTTCAACATCCTAATTAACTCTTAAATTCTTGAACCGCTTGAAACCTCTTTTTGTGAATTGAAAGAAAAGAATTCCTAGAAGAAATACAGAATACACAACACTAAAAAGGAAAATACATTTAAATAAATTATCAGATCACTAGAAATAAATAAATACAAAATCTTCAATCTAAATCTGAGTGAAATTAATTTTTTTTAATACTATTTTTTTTGCTACTGCCTCCTGTTACTAAGACCACACACACCATTAGTACTGCTATCATTACCTCAACTATTATTATAATACAACTATTATTATAATACAACTATTATTATGATATTTTCTATAGTTTTGAGTTTTCTATAGTTTTGAGAACGGTCATTAATATTCAAATGGTTCTTCGGACAATTGAACTCCGTTTCGGCCTTCTTCAGATGTAAAATCCGAGTGTGATGGGGTAAACAGAAGTTTTTTTTTGTTTTTTTAAAGGGGATAACCCTTATTATTAGAAACCGTCAACCAAACCTGTCAACAGTGATTGATTGATTGTTTTGTTTAATGGTACATCGACCCTT
>VCCN01002867.1:7695030-7721435 GCA_006491835.1 Architeuthis dux
GGGAAAGGAAGAGGAGTGAGAGGGGAAAGGAAGAGGAGGGAGAGGGCAAATAGGAGAAAGGAAGAGGAGGGAGAGGGCAAATAGGAGAAAGGAAGAAGGGACAGAAAAAAAGGATCAACAAAGGAAATAGGAAAGGAAAGAAGAAAGGAAAGAGAGCGGAAAAGGAGGAGGAGAGGATAGAAGGAAGAAAGATTTGAAAAATCAAAGCATGTCAGGGAAAAACATTAAAAAAAAGAAAGAAACACAAGGGAGAAAGAAACACAGAGAAATGGTAATCAAAATAAAATGAGAAGATGTGTAAATAAAAACAGAAAATGTTAGAGAGGGGAAAGAAAAACAAAAAGAGAGAATTGTAAAAGCAAAAAAAGAGGAGGAAAAAACATTATACACTAGGAAAACCATTATACACAAGGGGGGGGAAGAAATATTAGAAAAGTGAATAAGAAGAGTAGAAATCAAAGTAAGAAAAATGTGCTAAAAGATAAAGAGAAAAGGATAGAGAGAAGTTAAATTTGGTCAAGCAAAGAAATAAAGTAACAAAAAGGGGGAGGAATTAATAGGGAGGGGGGAGGAGATAATCGGGAGAGGGGAGAGTGAGGAGTACAAAAACCGATATAACAAACAAGATGGATGGAAAATGAGGAGGAGAAAGAGTGATAAGTAAAGATACAAAAAATAAGTTGGACGCTCAGACTGACTCACGCTCCGACTCAGTTGCTCCAGGGTTGCTTGACAGACGAGACAATGATTTTAACTCCATTTCTCGAACAATCCATGGAGAGCCAATTGTTAAATCAATAGATCCAACTCTCCTTAACAGGGCAAACAACACTTACAGCAAATCACTGTCAGGATAACAGATTCAACTTCACAGGAAAACATCCAGGATCCAGATACTAACTCAACCTCTCTCTCACACACACAGCTTCTAACATTCTAGCTCCTATTATATACACAAAAGCTAATATGGCCAACTAATTAGGTGCCCAAGAATCTATAGAACAATTTTCATTCTAATCGGTTCAGCAGTTCCAAAGTTCAATACTCTTTTTGCATGTCATTTACATATAAAATGTAAACAAACACGGATCAACCATAACTCACTATTTTTCAATACTGTTTTGTCAACATTATAGTCAGCAAAATTGGTCAGCCTTTGAGAAATTTCCCCAATTGTAAACAAAAACAATGATTTTGCATATAAAATGTAAACTAACAATCAGATTGGATCAGATAGGCCATAACTCACCACCCCCAGGTAGAATCTCACCACAAGCCTGCATACAAAATTTCATTGAAATATATTAAGGAATAACAAAGTTATCCAATTGAGAAAAAGGATGCAACAAGGATGACGATGACAGACACCCATAGCGAATGATAGTCACTGTTTTTTTTTCCTACCAGGGACAAAAATAGAGTTGAAATAGTGAGATTTTAAAGAAATTGGTCTAAGTGTATAGAGAAAGAGTATTTGATTTTGAATAAAGAGAAGTTAAAGAACCAGAAGAAAAAGACAATGAAGATAAAATTGAATGAAACATCCCCTTTCGTGTACAAGGTAAAAACAAAATGGAAGACGTTATTGCCTTTCCCCTGCCCTCAAGGCTTTTAAACCAAAAACATTATCTGTAACATGTTGCCACAAGCAAGAATAGATATTGTCTTAAACCTTCTTTGCTTCAACAGCAGACATTTCCCTGAAGGGCCACACTTCATTTCACTTCACTTCCTGTAAACCACAAAATTGACTCTGATCACACTTATTTTCAATAGCTTAACAGCTTGAAAGCTTAAACGCACAGTGATAAGAGATAAATATGTTGGAGTGATTTAGTTGCCATGGAAACCATCTCAAAAGGTAGAATGCATTTTCAGCAATCTAAAACACTAGGAATCATTTTTTGAAGATACTTTTTCAATTATTGTTTTACTCTCTCTTTCTCTGTTTAAGACTTGTCATCTTTGTACTGATTGGACAACCAAGCTTTGAATGTATGGATGTACAAATTTGTATTAATACATTGTTTTGAAAAACTTATTCCAGTGAATTTAGAAAATGCATGTTTAATTTATCTGCTGCAAATATAACTGGTTAGTCACTCAATAGAAACTGTCATGTGACCAACATCTTTTGGCAGCATGCCATGTTGGGGGGCGATCAATTAAAAAATTGGAAAAAGGGGTGATCAATAAATGAGTTACTTCTCTAGCCTTTTGTTGCATCACTAAAAATTTCAAAAAACAAGCGTGAATGCTGCTGGACACAAACTAAAGCACCAATTTAGCATAAACTTACGCATGATACATACATAGATTTTGGTTGACGATTTCTAATTACAAATTTGAGCATCTGTATTCAGAGGGTGGTTATCCAAAAGCCCTTCCACTAAAATAATGAGGATGATGATAACAATAAGAAGAGTGAACTCAGAAAGAGTAGAAAAATAGACATGACTTGGTGACAAGGGTGATCCAATGGGAACTGTGCAAGCGACTACAATTCAACCATACAAACCAAAGGCATATGCACAATCTAGAATCAGTGTTAGAGAATGAAAAACAGAACATTATCTGGGACTTTGAGATTCAAACAGATCACCGAATCATATTTAGTCATTCCACTTTCATAAATAGATTATGATAATGTAATCTACTTTTTTGGTTATGGACAATAGAGCTTGAAATCGTTATCAAATATTTTTATTAATCTGATAAATTTTATTCCAAATCTGATAGAATATAAATAACAACTTTTATTTTTATTTAATTTAATTATTTTCCTTTTTAAAGAAGCGTAACCTTGGTGGCATTAAAATTGTTGTTACAGGTCGAGTTAATCCCTCAATAGAAACCATCACATGACCAACGTCTTTTGGCAGCATGCTGTGTTGGGGTGATCAATTCAAAAATTGGAAACAGGGGTGATCAATGAATAAGTTACTTCTCTCACCATTTGTTGGCCACTAAAAAGTCTGTATTTTCAAAAAACAAGTTTGAATGCTGCCAGACACAAACTAATGAACCAATTGAGCATAAACTTACATTGCAAATTGAACCCCCCACTAAAAACCTATTTTTAAAAAAATTTAAAAAAAAAAAAAAATTTCTAGGCATAATAAAGAGTAAATGTTTAAAATGTCATCCCTCTAACTCCATTGGTGTGGCCTGTATATGTGACACATAAATACATACATACAGAGCCAGCCAGCCAGTCCAACTTGAAAACTGAAGAAACCTATGTTGAAAGTTTCTAATATTACACCGCATCTAATGTTTTAAAAAAAATGTTTTTAAGACATAAGGTGTCAATGTTTAAATTTTCAGCCCTCTAGCTCCTTTGGTCTGGCCTGTATGTGTGACACATACATAGTCAGACAGACCCACTTAAAAACTGAAGAAACCTATGCTGACTGTTTTGGTTGACGGTTTCTAATTAGCTGAAAAATTTCCATTGGTTATTTTTTTTTTTCAGCAAATATATCAAATTTAATATATTTATCTGTATTCTCCTTTCCAGTGCAAAACAAGAGTATGTGTTATCACAATGCGGAAAGACAAGATAAAAGAATAATTCAATATAAACAATAAAAACTACTTATTCACTTATACTCTAAAATATTATTACATACATTGGGGAAAACATTGTGTTATTGTAAACAGAGACATGTAGTGACTATATAACTATGAGTGTGTATAAGAGTAAGACAGATATCTAACAAGCAAAAACAGAAACAAATATACATTATATTAATACTTATCAATAGATGAAAACATTGTTTTTGAATACAATCGTATTATTTTTTTTAACTTTTAATAAATGCAATTTAGAAGTTGTATGAAGCAGAAAGCTAAAGAGCCATAAGAGTGGGGGGAGGGGAGAAGAAATGAATGAAATCTAGAAGAGTTGTCTTCACATGAACTTCAGTAAAACCAATGTGATGTGCAACAAATATGTTGAGAACACAACAATGAAATTCGAAAACGCAGAGCTAAAGAAAGTAGAGCACTACATCTACCTGGGACAACGGATCTCCATGAAATCCTCAAAAGAAGAAGAAATCAAATGAAGAATCACCTTAGGCTGGAAAGCTTTGCTGAACTCTGTATCCACTTGTTCGCTGAAATAAACTTAGAAATAACACGATATAACGCATACACTCTGGGGTCTTCAATTCACTTGATTACACTCAAATTAGGTGACTACTTGTAAGAACGCCAAACTGCTAAACTGATTTGAACAGTAAAATATCAGAAAGAGGGCTCTCATAACGGGAGAGTTCCACTACTGATCATTAACAAAGAAAGCTAACAGAGTTATCTTTCTTTGTACATGATATATTAACATATTGACAAGCTTTCAGTAGAGCAAGTTCAACATTTAAGAACAAAAAGATACCATTAGTTTTGTAAAGAAGTGTCTACAACCAATGCTCTCAAACTAAGAACCATGCAATGTGCACAAGAGAGGACCATGCTTAACCTCACATGGAGAGATCACAAGACAACACAGTATAGAGAAAAACAGGAGACTTCAATGTTCAGGTTGGACATGGTAATGAAAATTGCGTTGGCAAGTTCGGATACAAAATATGGAACAAAAGAGGTGAAGATCTTGTTAACGGGTCCAAAATCATGAACACGTTCTTCAAGAAGAAACCCAATAGAAAATGGACTTAATTTCATGATTGAGGCTCCTCTGAGAACAAAATCAACTACATCCTAACAGAAAACGACACTGTCAAAGATATTCAGGTCCTAATACAAGTCAATGCAGGAAGCGACCACAGAATGGTACAATGTAAAATTCATATTAATACCAAGAAAGAAACGCAGGAAGATGTTCCACACCAAACTGCAACCACTCAACATACAAAAAGAGCTCACTCGATCCTTCCAGTTTAAACTGAAAAACAGATATGAGCTTATCCCAGAACCAGAATAGAACGACTACAACATCAACAAGCTTAACAACAAAATAACAGCCTCTCTAATTGAAGTCGCCAATGTGTTTAAGACAAAAAGCAAATAAACCATCAGAAAAAAACAGGAACCTAAAAAATGCAGAAATCTAAAAAAAACAGCAAGAGAAAAGATTGAAGTAATAGAACTAAACAAAACCACCCAAAAGAAACAAAGAGAAGATAGAAGAAGATATACAACAGCAGTCATCGAGAAGATTCTCGCAAGTAGGAGTTTCAAAACTATCAACAAAACTCTCAGTACAGGAAGAATGCAAATAACTAGTGTCCTCAAAGAAAATGGAGACCTAACAATGGATAGGGGCCGAATTATTGAACGCCCTCAAGAATTGTACAAAAACCTATATTCATCCGAACAAGAGCCACAGAACAATGAACAAGATATATAAGACAAGAGTCACATCAAATTTCTTTATTGGGTACTTTATACCCTTAAAGTGTCTTTACTTGTAGATCTTATTCAGTAAGGACATGAACTCTTTTTTGTTTTGTATCATATCTTGTATTTGCCTTGTGGAAATACTCGGTTTGAAATCTTCCCAGAAGTTACTCTGTGGGAGGTGTAGCAAGCCATTAAACAATCAAAAAAAGGAAAGGCACCTAGACCAGACACCATCACAACTGATCTACTCAAAAAAGCTGGTAAAGTCATCACTAAGAAACTAGCCCATCTATTCAATGTATGCCTCAAACAGAGTAAAGTCTCAGAAGATTGGAACACTGCAATCATAATGCTGTTATATAAAAAAGGAAACCCAAAAGATCTAAACTACAGGCCAATAAGCCTACTCGACTGTATGTACAAACTTTTTACTAAAGTGATCACCAACCGAATCACCAAAACGCTAGATGAAAACCAACCACAGGAACAGGCTGGCTTCAGAAGGAGTTACTTGATCAATGACCATCTCAATTCAGTGAATCAACTAAAAGAGAAAGCAGCAGAATACAAAATGCCACTCGCTGTAGAATTTGTTGACTTCAAGAAGGCCTTCGACAGTGGAGTTGATGTTATCATACAAGGTATAGACCTTGTATATTTCAGAGTTTTGCACTAGAATACAACCATATTTTATTTCCCCCATCACCAGAATTTGCTGTGTTAATTATTAGAGTGTATCAAAGTTTAAATCCTACCTGTGATAGCACAGGTTACATACAACTAGTTTTAAAATAGGCTTCATGAGAAATAACCAAGTTCAGCCACCATTATATTTCTGTAGCACTTCACGGAAAGTTAGCTATTTTTGTTCAATTTACATCTCAATGGAGTGCTCAGGTTAAATGAAAAAGTATTTCTCAGGAGCGAAAAAATAATTAAATAAATAATTACTACTACTACTACCACCACCAACACAAATAATATAACAACCACCACGAATACCACTACCACCACCACCACCACCACCACATAAAAAATCAGTCATCCAGCAAACTTCTAACCTGAACCCTCAAGTAAATGAGATTTATATAGGAATTTATTTTTAAGATTTAAACAGAGAAGATTTCCTTGGAGTTTTCTTTAAATTGTAAACTGTGCTCAAAGATACAATTTGTTGGATTTCTACTAGAAATAACTTTCGGGGTATTTTTTGAGCAGGTAAAATGGTAGGCATCTTTTTCAGCAGATGAAAAAGCAGACAGGTGTCAGAGAGGTATAAGATTCTATCTAGAATTTTAACTCTTAAATTCATACTAGGGAATTTAAATCTCAAATCAAGAGGAGTAACTTTTGATAAAATTAACTTCACTTGTACTTTTTGGTAAATTTCTTTTCTTTTTTAATTCAATTCCTTAAAGAGTTATATTTTTTTAAATTCTGTTTATTGGAGAGTTCCACAGCATTTTCAAATGGTTCATGAATCTAAAAGTTTAATTAGTAGAATTCAATCATCAAAACTCACTTAACCCTTTCAAGACTAACCTATTTAGGTGCTTAATGTCTGAATTTTTAAAATGGCATAAAAAAAACAAAAACGTGTTAATTTTTATTTCATGGTTAAAGATAACTCTTCTTTTATTGAATCAAAAGTTTTCCATATTCTGAACCACCAAAATCATGACGGGATACATTTGTCCCATTAGACGTTTATTCTGGGGAAGATGAAAAACATGGAATTAGCAGATTACTTCACCTACAAGTCTTTCCTGTTCAGTCATGTAATGCAAACTAATTTTTGCGTGGGGTTCATATTTATGATGACATCATTGTCAGCTGTTGTAAAAGCTGGGAAAAACTCTTATGTGTCATGAAAAATGAATTAAATATGTCACAGTAGACTTTAAAAAGATCTACGGGATGAATATACCCCTGGAAGTCAAAGACACCTTGGGAAATATATGTCCCAGAAGTTTCAAAAGGATTTTTTTTAAAGTTTTATTTATAAAAAAAGTGCCCATTTTTTCTCCAATGCTCATTTTTAAAAAAAAGTTTTGTTTATTAACAGAGTCATCCAATGTTAATGTTCTTGAGAAAGGTATATACATCAAAGCTCCCACTCATAAAAAGAAACACTGATTTTAACATGAATATACACAGAGAAAAAGATTTGGTTTCAAACTCGGCTGAAGACAAGAGCTGAGGAAAATAGGTTGGGTGAAAAGCAAAATTTTACTTAACTTTACAAAACCAAATAGTACCTTTAATTCTTGCTAGTGTTTCATTGCATCTTCAGTAAACTAAATACCACTTTATTATATAGTCTATCTCAACCAAAATTGCAGTAAACACATTATTGTTATTAACTGGTCAACACTTGGCACAGAAGTTAATAGTAAATCTTGTGCAATAATTGTATGTGATTTAATCAGACTATTTTCCTTGTCTTTGTTGTTGATTTTTCATAATGTTTTGGCCATTGAGGAAGTTCAGAGGGTACACGGCTGAAACATTGTGAAAAATAAACAAAGACAAGGAAAACAATCCGACCAAATAGTGGTGTGGGTAGAGATGGCTACAGATTTGGGGATCCAGAGGGCTTGGCTCCTTGAGGGGCCCCCATCAACATTTAGTGAGATTTGATGAAGAAAGGAAATTTGCAATAAATAGATATGCACTATCACTTAATTGGTGAAAAGAACCCAAAAGGCTGAATTATTATTTATGCAATTCATGTATATACAAATACAAATATTTCCTCGTTATTGAATAATGTCAGCAGAAATGCAGTAGGTGAACTATAATTTATAAAGCTTTTAGGGGAACCCCTCCATTGGGGACAGGGGGCTTTTAAAACACCCCCAATTAGCTATGCCTTTGAGACTTAACCATATACATGAGTAAAACATCCCATCTAACAAAATTCAGTCAAGAACTGAATCTTGTGTGGCTTTGTTGTTAGTTTGAAACTATTTTTCTATTCAGTTTTATTAATAAATATGTCCAGTGAATGTTGAAATATTTATTGATTCAAATTTCTTGTCCGATATTCAAATCTTGATTATTTGCAAGAATTCTTTTCAAAAGAACTTTCAGTCTCTTTGTAGTTAAGAAAATGTTGCTGTCACTCAACCCACACTTTTGATTTCCACAGGAATATTTTAAGAAATGTTTCTATACTTACATTTTTATCAAATTTCCAAATAAACTTTCAGATTCCCATGGCACTATATAGATTACAGCTTGCTGTAAGTAAAAGAAAAAACATTTCATGATTATAATTTCAAAGATTTATTACACAAAGTCATCTACATGAGTTTACATTTCTTTCCTAATACCGGGATCTACCGATAGATCGCCATGGTCAGTTATTTTAGGTGGGCGTTTATTTGGGGGTCAAGTTTTTCTAGATGAAAATTTGAAAGCATCTATGTTTTAGTGCACTTTAGTATAAATAAACTAGAACTACACATAATAATTAAGACATCAAGTCCGAAATATCTCTCAATTCCTTGTATAAACAAAAAGTTGCTTCAAAGAAATTAATTTGCACAATACTTCTTCCTTACTGCTGAATGAGTTTGAAAAGTTATATTATTTACTTATTAAAAAATTAAATTTTTTTTTGTGTTTGCAGCTACTAAATACAGTCTATATATTATATGGACTATATATATATATATATATATATATGTTCGGCTTCCGTGGCAACTTAAAAAGAAAACACCTTCCAAAGAAGTACCAAATACGTTTAAAACAAGTTGATAGTGAAGTGAATAAAAACATGCAAGTCGTAACTTTTATTGTTTTATTATGCTCAATTTAGCAGTTGTGATGGCCTTTGAATAATGGCCCTGGGCTATTATTTGGTCCATTTTTTCCACCCAAATTTGGCTGTTTTCCAGTTTTACCGCCCATGGCGATCTTATGGTAGATCCTGGTAATAAAAAGAATTATCGTAATGTTTGGGTTAACAAATAATTGTTTCATAGCAAACAATAATTTTTGGTTGCTGTGTGTAAACATGGAAAAACTCCCCCTTTTTACAGCTTTTCTTCCCTTCCCAAATCTTAATTTCAGTCTCTCTCTCTCTCTCTCTCTCTCTCTCATGATTTGTTCTCCTTTATATTTATCTTATGTTCCTTTTTTCTTTCATTTTCGTTCCTTCTCTCCCTTTTTTTTCTTGCTTCTCACTTCAACTCTTGCTGCTTTCATCCTCGAAAACCCCAACAATGTTTTATTTATTTATTTCCATTGCTTCATTTACTGTCAGGTTATCTCACGCATAAAACTGCCACAAAGCCAAAAAAATGTTCTTGTTTACCTCATTCTTAATGTTGCCAATAACAAGATAAAAATGTTCCTTAAGAACCAGAACTAAAGCATTGCATAAACCTGTTCAGCTATCAGAACATCAATGGAGATAATGAACAAATTTAAGCCATCAACCCAGAACCCTTTTCCCTCTTGTCTTCTTTGTTTTTCATTACAACTACAAATTCCTACAAAAATATTAGGTTGTTCTGACAGTAATATAGCATTTTCAAGGAGGAGTTAAGAACAGATGCAAATGTAATTAAGTTAAATTTGATTCATTAATGACAAATATTGCTGTCATCAGTAATTACAGCAGCCCAACATAAAAGCAATCTTTCCATTACCTACTGATAAAATTCTGGGTTTTTTTTTTATGAAAAGAAGGCTGAAAGACCTGAATCGAAGTCTTCCACGGTAGAAGCAAATAGAAGTAGATTGAATATCAGAAAATTCTTTTTTTAGCAATAGAGTGGTAGGACTTTGGAATAGATTACTGGAATATGTAGTGCTATCACCAGATGTAAATGATTTTAAGAAGAATTATGATGTTTATTACACCACTGCAAAAGGTTTAAGGCCCCAGATATTGTGTAAATATGATTGTTATGATGTGTGCTTGTATATATAAATTGTATACTTTTTTTCACACTAAAATAAAATGTTCTAAAATGTTCTTATTTCTGAATGTCTTGGCACTAAGAAAATGTTCTAATGATTTAGATATGCTAGGTCTGGTGAGTATGGCTGATGAGGCAAAAGTTTCCAGCATACTGACTATTTTCTTCTGGATTTGTTTTGCTGAATGAGGCCTTGCATTGTCATGCTAGAGGATGACACTCTTTCTACTCACTAAGCCTGTGCATTTCTGGTGTTGGGGAGTCTGGGGCTAGTTGGACGTGGGGCTAGTCAGACCACAGGGCTTTTATTTGAAGCCTAAGCGGTTTTCAGTCATTTTGATCACATGGCTAAGTCACATGATCGCCTGCCTTCTTGCACTGGAAATCTGGCGCGTACATGTTGCAGACTGGTGAGTGCTAAAAACAGAAGATTTGTTCGGATCAGGTTTCAGAGCTAGTGAATGGTATCAGCCAGACATCAGCACAACTGTTAGCAAAACCTGTATATCACAGGTATCGTTGGGGAATCACACCTTTGCTCTGTCCGGTGACAGTTACCACTGTCTCCCCCACACCTCAAAATAAATATGTCTGCAATGGGCCAAGTTGGTCCAGAGCCAAATTAATGCCAAAGTATTGTTTTCTTTTCTGGTTGTGTTTGATCAATTATCCAAGGAAATGATGAAGATCTGTTATGAAATCCTTTTATTTTAATGTGCCTGAAGGAGTATTATTATACACTGTACAAAGACCTTGACGCTGTTAACATCTGAATTTTCTTATTTTCTGGATATTCTTGAGGGGGGGCATAAAAAGATACAAAAACTGCACGGCTCAGCGTTCTTGTGAATCATATTCTGCTTATTGAAAATGAGAGGCCAACTTACCCTGACATGAAGCAAGTTGATTCCTGTGTCACTCGGTCAGCTATGAGCCAAACTGAGTTATGTTACAATAGTCTTGCCATTCATTGATATCACAAATTTAGGCAAGATATTGATCCTCAATTTAAACCATGAATGGTTCCTCTAACTATTAAAATATTTTCCACACTGCTTTGAATGCAAAAAGGAGCCAACTAGCACAGGTCTCCCATACTGCACCACTGATACACTCTAATTGTTGACAAAGGTCTCTCATATTGAATGGTGCTTGGGGTGTTTCACTAGATGCATAGCAAAACTGACTGCAATTGAAGTCCTGGTTTTGATGTTGAGCTTAAGTCTTTTGTCACCCATGCAGTTGAGCACTACCATAAACTATAAATTATACACATCCTGTTTGAACAGATGTTAAACTAAATCTAGGTCTTGTTTATTATTTAAACTTGATCTTGAAGTCAGTGGTTGGTTCCAAACTTGCATATTTTAACCCTACCACATGTTTTGTCGATTAATTTTTAGACCTGCGTGTCCTTGGCATTACTTGTTAGTCAAATTCTTATTTTTCAATAAAAAAAAAATATATTCTTTATCATTCAATGTTAGTTGTCTTTATATGGCTTTCAAATATAAATAAGAAAATTACAAAAAAGTTCAAAATTTAAAAGGATTAAATGTGATATTACTTTCCAGACAACCTAATAAAAATTTTGAATGATCATCTAAAAGATGCATATGCTTCAGCACACAGTGAAACATGAGAAACTTAACAAATCACACTATCCTGTATATTTTCAGAATATTAATACACACTCATTTTTTGTCTCTGGCATTTTCAAATGCCAGAGACTGTGATTCACTATGGATTAAAAAAATAGCGTCATCCATGTTTTAAAAGTGGGTAACTTCTTTAATTTAAAATTGAATAATCCTTTTATTTTGAAGATATTTCAATGAAATTTTGTATGAAGGTTGGGGAGAGGTATGAAGACTTTGGTATAATGAGTTATGGGTGATCTGATTGTTTGTTTACGTTTTATAAACAAAAACCATGTTTTTGGTTTCAATTGGAAAAAATTTTCAATTCTTGACAATTTTTTCTGAAATTTAGTTAGAATGTTGGGTGGGGGGCAGGAATTAAAAAAACAGTGAGTCATGGCCGATCTGATTGTTTGTTTACATTGGATAACTTCCTTTATTTTAAAATTGAATAATCCTTTTATTTTTAAAGATATTTCAATGAAATTTTGAATGACGGTTGGGGTAAGTATTAAGATTTTGGTATAGTGAATTATAGGTGATCCGATTGTTTACATTTCATAAACAAAAACCATAGTTTTTTTCAGTTTGTAATTTTTTGTCTGTTATCTTTTTGTCTGTTATTTTAACAAAACAAAACCCTCATTTTAATAACATTCATTACTTTTCAATTTCAGCCAAATAAAACAATTCATTTTCTTTACCATTTGTCAATATAGCCTGTATCATAATTCCTGACCTAACAATTGCATTTTATATACACCGCACAATTTTGTATATACCCATTTAAACTTATTCTATCTATCTATAGGGCTCATATTGCTACATAAACACAGAATGAAACAGATCCAATTTAATAAATGTATAGTCATAACCAAACATTCTTTTTATCAATACTGAAAAAGTAGTAAACTCTCTTGAGAAACACAACTTTATATATTTTCTAATTCTGTATACTTTTTTCATTTCATTTTTCAGAAAAAATCTTTGCCTGAAGACATGAGATTTAAAAGTAAGAATTTTTTCAGATCTTCCCAAATTTTTCCTTTGATTTTCGGTTCATGCTTTCAAGCAAAATTTCTCTAAAGACTGAATTATATTTACAACTTGGGATTCTCCAACTTTCAAGACAAATTTTGATAAACAAATGTTTTAGAAAACCTTTTTTTCCTACTTTGCTTCTAAATTCAAATAGTAAGCGAGATATAAAAATAGAGTGATCATTTCAGACTAGCATTCTCATCGTTGGATCTTTTTTTAAATGTTTGCTTTGTTTTTATTGGTTGACTGGTTTAAAAATATTTTTTAAAACTAGGTTACTGTTCTGATTTTATATATACAACAAGAATTCTATTTTCATCTAAAATTATTAGAAACCATCAACCAAAACTTTCAACATAGGTTTCTCCAGTTTTTAAGACATGCTGGCTGGCTATGTATAAGACACGGGTACAGGCTGCACCAATGGAGCTAGAGGGCTGAAAATTTAAACATTTACTCTTTATTATGTCTAAAAAAAAAAAAAAAAAAAAGAAGAATGAACATCAAACGATATCCAACCAGTTCCAAATATACACAACAGTGCAACTCACAACCAGCGCCGAAAGCAAACGAGGCGTATATACACCCATTATGTAACATCAAGGCAGTTCCGGAGAGATCAACAATATTGACAACACCCCTTAACGTAACACTCATCTGTAAATCGAATTAAAAAAAAAAAAAAAAATTCACCAAATGGTCAAAGGGAGATAATTTCAATCAGAAGTTTTTCCCCTTGAAATTGACTTTTTATGTTCTTTGTATGAATTTAAGAGTTAAGGGGTCTACACAAATGGCACTGCCTATGTTTTTGGATTTTACACTGAATCCATAATTGAAATCAATTTGGTTGTGGGCAACATCTATTAGCATTTCTTGATCCATTAGATCCAGAAACACAGATAAGTGGATTGGCCTGGAAGCTGGTGGTTGGGTTTAAATTACAGTGGTTGGTCACGAGAGACATTCGCTGCTAATGTCCTTAGGAATGGTATGCATTTCAAAATACGGATCTATACCGACAGTCACATTCGCAGTTGAATACAACGATGTGGAAAAACTCAGTTCAAACATAATGGATGAAAGAGCAGAGAAAAACTGACTCCACATTTGCATCTTATAAATCTTGCTTCATGCTAATACACTATTTATAGAGATCATAATCTTAGAGAATCAGAAAGAGAAGTAACTTGGACACGTAAGGAGGACGCCTGATGAAACAATGCTGAAGCAAATTCTCTATTAGGAACTAAAAACAGCAACTGCTTGCAAGAAAAGATATAATGATATAGCATCTAGAAATCCTTAACCAAATCTGCCTTGCATGAACTAATGCTGCTCATAAGTTCAATCTGGAACAATAGTAAATGATAATGAAATAAAAAGATATCAAAATATAAACAGGTCTGATTAGTCACTCAATATAAACCGACACATTAACGTGTTTTCGTTGTGTTGGGGGTGATCAATTCAAAAATTGGAAAAAAAGGGTTATCAATGAATAAATTACTCTCGACTTTTGTTGGGTGGTGATCACTAAAAAAAAGACTGAATTTAAAAAAAAAAAAACATGGGTGAATGCTGCTGGACACAAAATAAGTGACCAATTTAGCATAAACTTATATTGTAAATTGAATATGGTTTTGTTTTGGGTTGGTGGATTTTCAAAAAACAAAAAAAAAATCGTTTTTCTAGGACATGAGTAAATGTTGAAATTTTCAGCCCTCTAGCTCCATTGGTGCAGCTTGTACGCATGATACATAGCCAGCCAAACAGACTCAGTTGAAAACTGAAGAAACCTATGTTGACAGTTTTGGTTGAAGGTATCTAACTAGTAAGAGGCAAAGTTGAATTGTCTTTATTTTGAAAGTATTCAAAATAATTAGACTGTCTATAACTTTGAGAAGAGTCATCAACATCTCAAATGTTTTTATTAAATTTGACTAGTTTTTAACTTCATCCTAATTTTAGTTGTTTTTATACTAAAATTAGGATGAAGGTAAAAACTAGTTGAATTTAATAAAAAATAAAGAGGATATCATTAAATTACTTCTGGAAAAAATGTAGCTCTAACAATACCTTCTCAGCAAATCAATAGTTCCGATTGTGCTATTATTCATTGCCATAGAAACAGTTGCCCGAATTAATAAGTTGTATAAAAACAACTAAAATTAGGATGACAGTAAAAACTACTCAAATTTAATAAAAATAATGTGTTACAATACTTCATCCTATAATGAAAAGATGGATTTATCTCAAATTTTGTTGCGACAACTGAACAGGTGCATAAGTCGGGCTAGCATAGTTTTCAGCACTGGTGGGTTTTTTGCTAGACAAATGCATTGGGGGGGGACTCCTCTGTATATGTTTTGGAATCTCCTTAGTACACTGGCTGAGATAATGGTCATCAAGAACACAAAGGACATCAATTGTCCAAACAAAATTTGGGAAGAATTAGCCTGAGAATCCATGAGAAGCAAAATTCTCAAGTTTGATGTGAATATATACATAGAAGTAGAAAATAAAGTTTAAAAAATTGATTAATACATGATTCTACCAAATTAAATCCAAAAGACATGAAATTATCATGTTTATACAGGCCCTGCTCATTGTAACAAGGTTCGTTAACACTGGTGGTGGTGGACCCCAAAATATTGATTCAGCTCCAAAAAGCTAGATTGATTGCAGCTCACCTGCATTATAATGAGAGACACCTATACTTATATTCAATCAATTAAATAATAGTGTATATATTCATTGGATTATGCCAACTTTGGTATTAAGCCACATTCATGGTGTATACAGTGAGGAATGAAATCACTATCAATGGTTTGCAAGATTAATATAGAAACTGTTGCACCATGGCAGATGCTTCAAGCGCCTATACCAGAAATGACATTAAAAATCAAACAAACAAGACAGTTCCAACATCTCACTATTTCATAGTGAGGTCACTTTTTGTTTACTGATGGACATCACCCATCTCCTTACATTCTAATCTGCAAATGACATTAGTCAAACTCCAGTCCAAGTCTGGAGTTGACTTTTAGTATAACAAGAACAATCCTCACCAAATTTAGGGGAGTAAACTCTTCATTGTTTGTCTGTCCCATCATGTTAAACCAAACCGATATGTAAAATTAACATTTCCCTACCGTGATATGAAATCACGACCAACTGATCAGTAGGCAGCTTTCTTAATGACTGAGCTAAATTGACAAGTCTTACATATCCACAAATATTTATGTTAGAAATACGCAAGGGCTTATTTCATTCAATACATTTATAAAATTAACATTTTCCTACCATGATTTGAAATCACAACTAAGTGATTGGTAGCCAGCTCTCGACGGAGCCAAACTGACAAGTCTTAAATATCTAAAAATTGATTTATTATATATACAAGTTGCAGTAATTATTTTCAGACGGAATAGAAGTAGAGTTTGACCTTGCAGCAGCCAGGCTGGTTTCTATTAAATTATACCAGTGTGTCAGTCTCTCTATTAGCAATATTATCATCTCATAAATTATTAAAACATTTGCAATGAACAGTAACTGCAGATTACACTGAATATTTTATCAGAAATAGAATAAGCAAATTTTTTTTAAGAAATGAGAACATACAGCTCAAATGTACATTTATGTGATTCTAATTAATGGTGATAAAAAGAAATTAATACCCTTTGATCTAAGTTTGTTACAGTTAAAAGGCTTTTGATATTGTACGGCAATGTTAAAATAAAAGACTCAAACAAATAAATCTTCTTTCTCTAATTATTAAATTTGTATGACGTTTTTTTTCAATTCTATGTTTAATTAATTGCTGACTTCAAAGTTGACTAGTCTAGGCTAAATGAATTATCAATAAGCTCAAAAGCTATTTAACCCAGACAATGCAGAATAACCTTGCTAGCCAATAAATAGAAACATGAGAAACTGATATAGAATTTATACTGAAAGATTTGAGACACAAACAAAAGGCACCAAAGACCAGTAACTCAACCTAACAAACATCTAGGTTTTATTGGGAAAACAAAATCATATAAAACAAGAAACATAAGTTCAACAATGCATCCACTATCCATGGAAGAGGAAGATGAGGATGAGGATAGTTAACCCTGGACCAAGATTCATATCAATCCAATATTTAACATTACTAGTTGTGGTAGTAGTAGAAGGAAGAGAAGGAGGAGGGAGATGAGGATTGTTCACCCGAAGGTCTGGACCAAATTTCATATCAATCCAATATTTAACATTACTAGTTGTGGTGGTAGGAGGAGGAAGAGGAAAGTTCACCCAAAGGTCTGAACCAAATTTCATATCAATCCAATATTTAGCATTAATAGTTGTGGTAGTAGTAGCAGGAAGAGAAGAGATGGGGATGGGGGTGATTCACCCAAAAGTCTGAACCAAGTTTCATATCAATCCAACATATGGCTGAGAAGATTGATATTTAACATATTAGGGACCGACAGACCGACCAAAATTGTGTTTTATAGAGAGATGTGTGGATGCATCTAAAAACAGAAATGGCTGATTGGGAATAAAATGAAATCAGCAACACAGGTGAAATAACACTAACGAGAAGAGGTCAGCCATGAAGAGATCTTTTAGCCACAATTGTTAGATGACAACAGTCTACTTTGAGAATGCTCAACTTATATCTCAATGCTAATTTTCTTTCTTTCTTCTCTAACGCTCCTATTTTTGTCATTGAATATCTAGAGAAATGGCCCAGAAATAAGAGATAACAAGGACCCAGCATTTTTGTGCCATCTTTTTAGAATGTAAACAGCATAGTATACATTCACAGCAATTAGGAACGGTTCAGAGACAAACTTCCACTCTTGTACTTAATTCCTGACAAAAGAGTTGTTTTCAAGAACCTAACTATAGGCTTAATAGACCAAATTCCTTGTACTGGAAAAAGAGAAATAAACTAAAATAGATACCAGGCCTCCTTCTGCTTGACTGCTTGAAGAAAGCAATGAAGCTGACTTCAGTTTATCTCTAGCCACGATTGACTTGATGCAACTGCTATTAATAAGAACTGAAGCACACAATAGTGCAGCGGTTAATGAGTTTCATATATTAATAGTGAATTTATTCCTCACTAGTTATACAGGACTCCCTCATTATAGTGCGGTTCGCGTTATAATGCTGGTGGACCCCAAAATATTATTCTAGCTCCAAAATAGCTAGATCCAGCTCCAAGATAGCTAGATTGATCGCGCCTCAGTTATAACACTGGCTTTCTTGGACCCCAACGCCTGCGTTATAATGGGGGATGGCTATACTTATATTCAATCAATTAAATAACAGTGTATATATTCATTGGATTATGCTAACTTTGGAGCTAAATCTAGCTCCAAAATAGCTAAATTGATTGCGGCTTGGTTATAACGCAGGCTGGCTTTCTTGGACACCAACACCTCAGGTTATAACGGGGAACTCCAATACCAAACAAATATCATAATGAAAACTACATACTGAACAGAGACTTGCAGTTCGAACTCAAGTGCCCAGAAGCGTTGAATAAAATAACACTTTCATAATTACCCAAGGATTATTTTACTTCTGAAAAGAAACAAGCAACAAGTCTATACAAGCTGATGACACAAAAATCCCTCTGTGAATTGAAAGTTTTAGTACTTGCAATTCTAACCATAGCCCAGGTTGAATGCACTTTACCTGCTCTCCAAAATCTGTTAAGGAGATAAAAACTACTTTAATCAAGCAAATGCAGAATCACCTTTTTAGCCAATAATTAAAATCATGTCAAACTAATAGAAAAGCTTTCAAGACAAAATGCTGTTACAAGTTTCCCCCGCTTCCAAAAGTACAATGTTCTTTTAAAAACCTTTCGTGAGTTGAAATGGCGCAAAGCAAAGAAGTAATTATCATTAATTTATATGGGAAAAACATTTGAGCATTCCCAGACCCAAAAATGATGAGTTGGGTGGTGGGAGGTACAGGAGACTGGGGGTAGGGGAGAGAGGAACAGGTTGCATGCGACTTCTATAACAACTCGCTGCTGAATGCTATTTTTGCTTTTCGGCTATTTTTCATAGAAGCAAAAAATTGCGTAAAGCAAAATTTTGAAAAGTGGGGATACCTGTATTTCCAAAATAACTAAGTGTGGCATTCTGGTATTTCTTGTGGGGTCATGCTGGTGATGTGCCAAAATTTAGAAGGCGCTTAAAAAGTACTTTGAAGTCATGTTAAGAAGAGGTCTTCAGCAAGAGATGCATCAGGTTTGTGAAAAACCCTCAGAGAGTATCTTCGGGAAGGCGGGTATAGATATAGTTGAGAAAAAAAAAAAAAAAAAAAAAAAAAAAGACTGGACAAAAACGTTGTGAACCATGATTGTAATTTTTCTGTGCCCCTACTAGAACCCCCCCCCCTTTTTTTTTAAACGTAAATAGTTGCTGGGTCAAAAAGGCATTGTTGTAAGGAGAGAAAAGTAGCTAAATCTTGAGTGTGTGTGAAAAGTTAGAGAGAACTACAATGTCACTTTCCACGTGTGAATCAAGCTCACTGCAGGTGACTGGCTTATTGGGAATTCTATTCTGGTCGTTCTACTGTCCAATCTTCTTTCAGTTTGAATTAGTTGCCCACTTTCTTGATGTCTTCTTGCAGGCCACACACATGGCCTGACATCATGAAAAGACAGTCCCAATGCTTTAGCAATGAAGGTTATACACAAGCTTTGAAAGAAATCAACCAACCCAGGCATATCATTAATTCTAAGATTGAACTTTACTGATGGAATGCACAAAGAGCAACATTTTTACAAATACATAAATATGAAAAATAAAAAAAAAACATCAGTAAGGATATCTATTCCTTTTAACTGAAACCAGCAAAATAAGAGACCTGGGTTAACTTTTGCCTATAGCCAGAAAAAAAACAAAAAAGAATGTCCGAAATGTAAATGTAAGTAGACATTTATTCAATTACGAAATAATTATCTCATTGTTAGTGGTCAGGCCAGACGTAAGAGTCTGTATGTATTTACACCAATTCTGTTTTGTTTTCACTCTTTCCAATTGCAATAACAATGAGAATATAAAGGCTAAGAACAATAGCAAAGAAAGTAAAGCAATTGTATAAAGCTAGTACAATCTCATTATCCAATTTAGTATGTGTTTTTTGCATTCAACAGAAATATTACCCAGGCTGAGTCTTCTGTAGAGATATTTTTAATGAAACATACAGATAAGTGAAAAGAAAAGTCTAAGCAAAAGGAAAAAAAATGGCTGGTCTGTTTAGTCACTCAATAGAAACCGTCACATGACCCATGTTGGGGGTGATAAATTAAAAAAATTGGTAAAAGTGTTGATCAATGAATAAGTTACTTCTCACCTTTTGTTGGATCATTAAAAAACCTGAATTTTCAAAAAACAAGCCAGACACAAACTAAAAGACCAATTTAGCATGAACTCACATTGTAAATTGAACCATCCGCACCCCCAAAATAATTGGGGGGGGGGGGTTTAAAAAGTGTTTTCTAGACATAATAAAGAGTAAATGTTTAAATTTTCAGCCCTCTAGCTCCATTGGTGCAGCCTGTGCCCGTGATTCATACATAGCCAGCCAGCATGACTTAAAAACTGAAGAAACCTATTGGAAAAAGGTGATCAATGAATAAGTTACTTCTCGCCTTTTGTTGGTCAGTGATCAGTAAAAGTCTGAATTTTAAAAAAACAAATTCGAATGCTGCCAGACACAAACTAAGGGACCAATTTAGCATAAACTTAGATTGCAGATTGAACCCCCACACTAAAAACCTATTTAGTGGGGGTTATTTTCAAAAAACAAAAGAATATTTTTTTTACAATAATGGGTAAATGTTCAAATTTTCATCCCTCTAGCGCCATTGGTGTGGCCATTACGTGCCATGCATATATACATAGCCAGCCAGACCAACTTAAAAACTGAAGAAACCTATGTGGACAGTTTTGGTTGACAGTTTCTAAAACATGCATATGGAATATAAAATAGAAAAGTAAAGAAAAAGTGAAAAGAAAGTGTAAGCAAAAAAAAAAGAAGAAAGAAATCTGAACTCTTTCTTTATTTAAAAAAGAAATATTTCTTCCAAGAAAGAGATAAAGATGTTTACAGGTATTATCAATTGCTTCCATGTTATCAGTGGTTGCTATATAGAGATCAGGTTGAAATTAGCTCATTTTTTAAATTTATGGTAATAATTTAAAATCTCTGTGTATTCTGTGCTAAATTTTTCTAATGGATTGTTACACTATTTTTTTTAGTGTAAACATAAGTTTTCAAACACATATCTCTTGAGTTTATATTGTTTACACAAATAATTTTCAGATGAAAATTTTCTACAATCTTTCTTTTAAATAATGCAAAGATTATTACAATTGACAGATTACTACTTTTGGGTATTTTTCTCGGCACATGTTGCTTTGTTAAAAGTCTGTTAAAATAGCTAGTGCTTGAAGTTTCCAAAGGAAGAAATGAATGAAAAAAAGAAAAAAATATCAGTAAAATGACTAAAACTTATCAAGATTTCTTATTCAGTATAAACTGGCTCTCCTATAGTGACAAACTGTGCAAAATTGCAGTTGAAATAACAGAAAAACAAAGATGAAAAGAGAAACAACAAGATTTTCTCTATGTAAAAACACTAGGGTAAATTTTTGTTTGGAACTGGAAGTCAACTGATGACATCAGCACTTTGCCACTATTGCATAATTTAGCATAAAACATAAGAGAAATAACCACAGAATCACTTCATAATACCTCTTACACCAGGAGCATGAGAATTATCAGATTTCAAAAGGGGATGTATTGTCGGTCAATCTGAAGGTGGAATGAATCAGCTTCAAGGAAACTAATGTCTCTTATTCATGTTGAACTAAGCCATCAGAAGGTATCTTAGGTTGATCTAAATAAGAGACAGTGGTTTTCTGTGACTAAAAACAAATGGAAGATGGAGCTCTATGGCTCCAGAAAGAAAAGAAGAAAAAAAAAAACAACTCAAGAATGGCAGATCCAATTGTCATGGTCAAGTCAGTCTCCTCTTTATATCACAAAATAAGGAATGTCCAGAAAACCTTCTACCGAAGAAGAATTGCTTTATCTTTTTGCAGCTTCGGAAGATATCCAAAAAAAGAAGATAGCAGATCTGATAAATTTGATGCCTGAAAGAGACAAAACTTTAAGAACTGATGGCATGTTCACCAAATTTTAATTTGTGTAATAAAATATTCTTGAATTGTTTGAAAACAGAGGTGTCCGTTTATTTTTGTTGCACTTCTGTATATAAAATACATGTAAGTATGTGTCTTTTTTCCTGATACTTGCACTAATTTCAAACAAACCTTGTTTATGATTTATGCATCTGACAAGCTTAAATAAGAAGTTTTAGAAAAATGAACATTTTTAGCAAAAAACCAAACACTAATATATTCTCACACACATACACTATTTAAGCAATTGACTTCTGAATTTAAGAGACACCCACTTTCAATAAGTTTGAGTAGAAAAAGTAAAAGTAAAGCATCCATCTCTTAAGAGACAACTCCTATTGACCAATTCCCGGTTTCCTTTGCATGCGTCCTTTTGCAAGTTACAAGTCTGGTCAAGACTAGGACTTTATTCTTACAAGTTTGTTATGACCACCCCCATAGCAAGATGTAAGTCCACTGAAAGGATACCTCCACCCTAATCACAGCTTAGGGGTGTATTCAATTAGCTGCTGAGGAAATTTGTCCTAATGAAGAGTTTTCCACACTCTTTGCTCATACCAGGAATCAAACCTGGGATCTTCTTTGTGTGAAGCAGACACGCTAACCATTACACTATCTGAGCAGACCTTTTTGAGTAGAAAGCCTGCTTCATAAACCTGCAATTCATAATGGAGAAATCTCAGAATGTTTCTTCTCCTATGTGCTGTAGGACTGTGAAACATAGTAATTGACAAAAAAAGAAGACCAAAACTTAGCAGTCACAAAGCATTCTTGATATATAGCTCTGTGAGCATATACCAAATAAATACTACCAAATTCGAAGACATCATTTTCGAAAGTCGAACGAAAAAGATGAGCCAGCCACATCAGACAATGGGTGGACATCACAAATAACAGTTTGGTATCTAAGAGCACAGAAACGGAAGAGAAGGAGACCCTTGATGAGGTGGAATCAACTAATGATAACAAACAAAAGGAACTGGCAAAATGTGGCCAGAAACAGAAGCAAATGGCTCAGGATAATTAGTGTGCAAGCTGATTGACCGAAAGGATGAAGGATGAAGGACATCACTGTCCATTTCAAGTGCTTGGAGTTTTCAGGATGGAAACAGGATATGTAGAAGTTATTTTTAGGCTTATATATCTCAGTTGTTAGCAAGTCTCACAGACCATAACTATTATAGTAAATTCAATACTCAGTGTTCTACACTACTGGCCTTTTGCTTAATTAACCATAATAAATATTACATCTGATATATATACTTAATAAGAAGTATTGAAACATGGTCTTTGACCAAAGAGGAGAGCAAGGCCTCGCAGTCACTCAAAGAGCAATGGAATAAAGCATCCTCGATATATTACTCTATAAGCATATACCAAATCAATTCATAAGAAATGTTACCAAATTCAAAGACATCATTCTCGAAAGCTGACATGAGCCGGCCATGTAATACAAATGTCAGGCAACAGATGGACATCACAAATAACAGTTTGGTATCCAAGAGCACAGAAACAGAAGAGAGGGAGACCCTCGATGAGGTGGAATCGCCTGATGATAAGAAGAAAAGGAAGGAACTGGCAACACGTGGTTAGAAACAGAAGCAAATGGCTCAGGATGATCAGTGCGCAAGTGATAGGATGAAGGATATGAACATTACTAGGAATACTCAGTTTTCAATCTATAACTAATCACTGAGCTGCAATCTACTCTAATAATGAACAGTGTGATTTTCTTGGTTTGCTGTTTGTAACACTGGACTCTTCCTCTGGGGAGGGGGTAAAATTTTGATGAAAAATATATTTCCTGCCCACCATTTCAAACTATGCACTATTCCCTGTAAATGAAGTCAGTATTTTTTCTAAAACAAAAAAAAAAAAAACAAAAAAAACAAAAAAACATCTCAATCCAAATATATCCATGAATATTTTTTTCCACTGGGATCAACGAGTAGATCATATGTAAAAAAAAAAAAGAAGAAAACCAGATCAGGACAGACGTCATATAGCAAAGATCAGTAAACTAATCTTTCTGGCCATTATTAGTGGGTTTGATCCTGATTACATCTCCCAGTATTCGAATTCGAAACATACACCTTTTTTAGATCCACCGAGATGAGTCCTCATACCCTCTCCACCAGGTAACTGAATTTATCAAAAACAGGCAGTCATCTTGGTTGCAATACGCTACTGTATTCGTCATTTTGAGAATGCCTTAGCTTTTTTTTTTTAGAGTGGCAGGCTTTTTAAACTGGCAGTTTTGCTCTTTGGTAGTGCGACAGCCAATTCATTACTAATTCAAGTTACTAATATAATGAACAGTGTGATTTTCTTGGTTAGCTGTCCGTAACACTAGACTCTTTCACTCAGGGATACAAATTTTGCTCCTTCCCACCTTCTGAAACTATGGACTCTTCAACTGAAACAAATTTGCTATTATTTTTTCTTAGAAAATAGTTTCATAGAAACTCAAATAAATCTGAATTCTTTTCACAGGTATTAACTAGTAGTAAGTACAAGATAGTTTTAATTTGTGATGAACTCCTATAAGGTTGACGGTGCCAACAAAAGCAATGTCTTGAAAATGGTATGTGACACTTTGACTTCCTTCTTAGTCTACTGTCAAGGGAAACTATTTTCAAAGATATGAATTTTATGCTTCAGCTGATTTGCAGAAGTTTAAGCTGGTGTAGAGGCCAAAGACAAGACTCAGACTTTGGGAAGACAAATCAAACATAAAATGACATCATTCGAATGACTGGACACTAGCAGAATGGACATGAACTGACCAGAGGCTGACCAAAGACATGCAAACAGAAACTTTTGCAAAGTCTATTCTTCAATTCAAATGAACTTGATAAACACAAAGAGATATTTATACCACTTTAGTTTTGCTGGTTTTACAAGTTTATAAATGTACTGACTGTAATGAAAATAGGAAGACTGTTGTGCTAATCTTGTACAGTGTGGAGGTTTTGAAAGTTAGCATTTAAAACTTAACTTTTGTCTGAATTGAATTTTAAACCGTCTTACACCGACCAACGTCTTTTGGCAGCATGCCGTGTTGGGTGTGATCAATTAAAAAATGGGAAAAGGGGTAATCATTGAATAAATTACTTCTCTTGCCTTTTGTTTAGCAGTGATCACTAAAAAAGTTCAAATTTTCAAAAAGCAAGCATGAATGCTGCTGGACACAAACTAAGGGACCAATTTAGCATAAACTTACATTGTAAATTGAACTCCCCCACTAAAAACCTATTGGGGGCTGTAAAACAAAAGAACCGTTTTTTTCTAGAGATAATAAGGAGTAAATGTTTACATTTTCAGCGCTCTAAGCTCTATTTGTGTGGCCTGTACACACGATACATATTGATAAATAGCCAGCCAGACCAACTTAAAAGCTGAAGAAACCTATGTTGACAGTTTTGGTTGACAGTTTTTAATAATCTCTATAACTTTAAAAATTTTAACTCAAGATTTTTTTAAATCTGGATGTGAAAATACAAACTAATGATTTTAGGGAAAATAATTTTGTTTTTTATGACATGGTATTTTTAAAAATTTTTTGTTCTTCTATTACGTTTTTTGTTTGTTTTTAATTTTTTTCTGAGCGAGTTTTGAATTTTCAATTTAAACAGGAATTTGGAGGAAATTTAGCAAAAGATCTAATATATATTACAGTTAGAGTATGTAAATCTCCCAGTGATGAAAATGATTTATAGCAGAAGAAAATGCAAAACTGCTTTAGACCTTTCAATGCCTGAATTAAAATGTTCCAGTAGACAGTACAACCCTATCACTTTTTTTATAGAAAGTTAATTGTCTTCTAAACCAAACATAGCAGGATTTTATTATTTCTAGTGGAACATTACACAATCAAAATGGATATTATCAGGTGTTACAGCATTGGAACTATGTTGCCAAAAATATATTTATTTAAATCCCCTATTAGAAAAATAATAATGGTTTAAAAATATACTTACTATATAGAATGAAATAAAACTTTTTTTCATAAGGTGTACTAATTTTTGGACAGAAACATTCATAAGTCTAGCACTATAAAAAATGGTAGGGTGTACTCATTTATGGGCGATACTGTATAACCCAGCAGTCATAGAAACTTTATATATTTCCCAGGAGGGTTAAGTAAGGATGCCATTTCTAATTATAAGAAGCAAGATTCATATGAGAGAGCATGAATGAGAGAATGAGAG
>VCCN01002867.1:7753609-7769347 GCA_006491835.1 Architeuthis dux
AGATAGAGAGGGCGATAGATAGAGAGGGCGATAGATAGAGAGATAGACACACATTGGGTTTTATATATGTGGATTAGAAGAAAACAAGTTTTGTTTCCTGTTTTATTTTATTTTTTGCCATTGTAACTGAATAAGCATCAAAATCAACTTCTTTCTTCATTGGCCAAATATTGGTTACATACAAGTCTGTTTTTTTTTTAGTTACTTTCATCCTTTAGTCATCAACTAATTGGTCAAACAACTATGGCGTGATCAATGAGCCCACTTAACAACTCACTAAATAAATTGCCATGTCATCTGATGAGCAACAAATTCAACAAAATAATTTTTAGCAAAAATAACGAAAAATCCCTTATGCATTTTCCTTCATGAAATGGACAGAGAAGATAATAGCAATATCTTAAAAAAAAGATTCAAAAATCTTTTAAAATGTTTAAATTTTCAGCCCTTTGCTCCATTGGTACGGTCTGTAAGTATAACACATACATAGCCAGCCAGAATCACTCAAAAACTGAAGAAACCTATGTTGACAGTTTTGGTTGATGGTTTCTAATATCTCTCTTTCGATAATATCTTGTATTCCTTTACCTAAGTTAAATTCTAAAATTTTCTTTGGAAAACCGTATGATCAATTTTCTCATGGTAACTAAAGAAATTTGAAATTTATTTTGGTCTATATGAAAATCACTAACAGTTTTCTAAGATGATTGATTACTTATTAAAAATGGCAGATTAAATAAACAGGATTTTATTACTATTAAAAAATAAAAAGTTAAAATAAAGATTGTTTGTCAAAAATGCATTGTATCATAACGACTGATTTGACTGTTTTTCTGTTTGTATGTATATTACTGTAATTCTGCAAAAATGGCACATGGTAGGCAGAGCTTTTTTAGCACTATACTTATTTTCCTTTTAGGGGTCAAAATTAAGGGGAAACCTTTTTTTCCTTTTTTATGGGTCAAAAGTTAGGGGAAATGTTTTGGGAAAAAATACTAATTATACAGTAGTTTCCCATATTTTTTTTTTATTTGCAAATAAATTACAGGTATACCTTGATTGGTGCAGTTAATTCTAGTCAATTTAATTTTTCATACTGCTCAAAACCGCACTGTTCAAAGTCCAAAACTATCAACATAGGTTTCTTCAGTTTTCAAATTGGTCTGGCTGGCTGGCTATGTATGTATTTATCATGCATACAGGCCACATCAATGGAGCTAGAGGGCTGAAAATTTAAACATTTACTTATTATATCTAGAAAAAGAAAGTTTGTTTTTTTTCAAAATTCCCCGCAAAATAGGTTTTTATTAGAGGGGTCAATTTATGATGCAATTTTATGCTAAATTGATCCCTAGTTTGTGCCCAGCTGCATTCATGCTTGTTTTTTGAAAAATTCGGACTATTTAGAGAACCAACAAAAAGGCAAGAGAAATGACTTATTGATCGCTCCTTTTTCAATTTTTTTTTAATTGATCACCCTCCAACACTGCATGCTGCCAAAAGACACAGGTCGCATGATGGTTTCTATTGAGTGACTAACCAGACCTGTTGCTGTATAATATTCAATACAAAGGAAGTAACTTGACACCAAGCTTAATGGCAGGCAAAGGCACTTTTAAGCAAGTAATTCTAAAATGATATTTCAAACCATTGTTTCCTGTCTTATCAAGAGTGAATGTAAGATGAAAAACATTCAGTGAAAAAAATTCAGTGAAAAAAATTCAGTGAAAAAAATTCAGTGAAAAAAATTCAATAAGTTGTAAAAATAAACATTTTTAGACTTAAATTGTCCAAATCTTTTAGATGAAGAATTATCATTATTAATGTTTGACTAGTTTTTCTTTCAACTTATTTTTGCTACATATCGCAATGTTCAAGACGTTTTCACAAACTGCTTATTTCAGTTATAGAATTAAAGAAAACAGCCCGAGCAATACAATAAAAAACAATAAAAATAAGTTGGAATAAAAACCAGTCAAAAATCAATAATAATAAAGCAATATTTTCTTCTTTAACGGTCAGTAAATAACACATGAATAGTAAATGTTACTAACAAGAAACTTTTGAATGTCTGCTGCAGGCCTCCCTCGTTATAACACGGTTAAGTTATAGCACGGTTTGTGTTATAATCCAGGTGGGTGGTGGACCCCGAAATATTATTCTAACTACAAAATAACTAGTTGCAGCACCAAATAGCTAGATTCAGCTTCAAAATAGCTAGATCTAGCTCCAAAATAGCTAAATTGGTTGTGGCTCTGTTATAACGCAGTGTTGGCTTTCTTGGACCCCAACAGCCATGTTATAACGGAAGAGGACTGTACTTACCTTATGACATGCATTAGAATTCTTGCGGGGGGGGGGGCAGAAATTAAGGCTTCTAAATTGGGATTCAGCACCTTTTACATTCTATATTTAATTTAGAAAAGCGAATAACAATACATTGAAGTTGGACAAAGAAAGAAAGGTCAAAGAAGAACCTTTCATACTTGAATATATACTTGAAATAGGCTTTTTTTGACAGCAGTTAATTGCGTCATTAAGCCAGCTTCAGTATAAGAATAATGGTAGTTAAATTTGGTATGTCCGATATCCGAACAAAGATTATTTAAAAAAATATTGATATTCTGGATGTGACCGTCTTTTCACTTAAGCTTTCCATGCGTTTACCACTCTTGCTGAGAGGAAATTTTTTTTTTTTTGTCCTCTGGTTTTACTGCAGATTGAATGAAGTCAGCATTTTCTTATCAGGGCATTTTGAGCAATGAACGTCAGTATCCACTCTATGTATGTTGTTCCGGATTCTATAGACTTCTAGTAGGTCAGCACGTTTTCTTCTGTATTCAAGGGTCTCTAGATTAAGTTGTTTTAATCTTTCAGTGTAGGATATATTTCCCAATCTCAGAATGATCTTGGTGGCTCTCCTCTGAACTCTTTCTATGGCATCTTCAGGTAAGGAGACCATATGCAGGAAGCAAACTCCAGATGGGAACGTACCAGAGACTTGTACAGCAGTAGGAAGCTCTCTTCATCAATAAATTTAAATGAGTGTCTTATGTAGCCGAGTGTTTTATTTGCTATATTTTGCTAAAGAAGTTTACTCCTTCCCATAACAGTTCATTTCTACAATCATTAGAAAAGTGATGGAATCACAGGAATTCAAATTTTTAATTTGATAATAGTTAATAATTAAAACGACACGTCATTATCAAATCATTATATCTGGATGTCGATAATGCAAAAGGCTGGAGACATGGTCTTTAAATAGCGTTCATGAATTTATAAAATTCGAACATTATTTCTATACTGATTAACTCAAACTAGTATCCTCAACTTAGTGGTTTTAGTCTTGGCTGTTGTACCCTCCGGCCTTTTTAAGGTGTCTGTCGTAATTAGTAACTTTCTGGGAATTTCGAACCAAACCCTTTATTCAAGCTATGGGAATAGATTGTTCTCATTCAGCTGTCCATGCTTGAGGATATCTCTTACCAGTTAATTCTTCCAAATTAATTCCAGGGCTGCAGAGTCAGACACAAAACATCCGACTCCAACTTCTCAATTTCTGGTACCTCTGACTGACTCGGACTCCTCTGGCTTTAAAATGGCTAAAATTGGCTAGATTTCTAGCTATGTTATTTAATTATACTCTTTAATAATAAAAAATATACTTTATTAAACCTTTAATACTGTGTTTAAGTACCATTTACATCCGTATAACCAAGGGTTACACATTTTCAAAAATAGTTAAAAAAGATTTGCAAGTAATTTTTTGTGCTTTCAATCCATAAGACTTCCGTTTTCTCAGGAAATTTGTCAGTTAATTTTTTAAGGTTTTGCATATGGTTTATTTACATTCAGACAGGCCTTCCATAGGAAGTAGCTTGAAAACTGACCTATTGGGCGTGTTTTCATGTAGTAATGTTACAATTTACATTTACTCAGAGTTGGAAAAAAATTTTACTGACGGGAGACGTAGTTGGTAAAAATATACTGACTCCGACTCCAGTAAAATCCTTCTGACTCCGATACAAGTAAGCCAAAATTCCTCCGACTCCACAACCCTGGTTAATTTGCTTGTGTGATGTTGCTTGACTGCCTCTTCCACTGAACCAGAGTATATGACTTTTGCACTACCCAACCCAGGGATTGAACTTACGACTGCCAGGTTACTAGATACGCTTAACCAACACTTTTATCCACAAGTCTGTATACCCATCTTAGAAATTCAGAGAAAAATTCATATTATATTCATGTTATAATCAATAGGATTGAATATGTAAAATGAATAAAAATTTTCATTTATGTAGAAGCCACTTATCCCAGGCAGTGTCAGATCACCTGGCTGGTATTTAATAAAAAAAACAAGAGCATAATTGCCTGAAAAGACCAATTAGAGGATTATTCTCTTATACAAGTGCTGACCATTTTGAAGAAGCATTTGCACAAAGAGCTGCCATTTTAAATTAAACAATATTTTTTTACAGCACGCTTAGTTTGTATTTGAAAGAAGCACATTTACTCTTGAGCACAAATTCAATTTGACTCTGATCGCACGGAGATGGTTAGAAGATGAGAGTAGGAAGAAAAGAAAAAATACAGAGAGAAAAAAAATCCCATCAGAAAGATGAAAAATAAATCTGAGTTTTTATTCTACTAATTTATCTATTTTAGGTATTGATTTTTCTTTCTTTCGTCTCAGATTTCATTCCTCCATTTATCTTGCTGCCTGCACCCCCTTCTTCCTTCCTATTATTTTTCTGTATCTGTTTTATAAGAAACCGTCGACAAAAACAGTCACCAAAGGTTTCTTCAGTATTTAAGTTGGTCTGGCTGGCTATGTATCTATCATGCTCCAATGGAGCTAGAGGGCTGAAAATTTCAACATTTACTCATTATGTCTAGAAAAATATTTTTTTTGTTTTTTTTTATATTCCCCACCAAAATAAGTTTTCAGTGGGCCGTTCAATTTACAATTTAAGTTTATGCTAAATTGGTCCCCTAGTTTGTGTCTAGCAGTGTTCACGCTTGTTTTTTTTTTAAATTCAGACTTTTTTAATGATCACTGCCCCAAAAAGGCGAGAAGTAACTTTTTCATTGCTCACCCCTTTTTTCTAATTTTTTTAATTGATCACCCCCAACATGGCATCCTGCCAAAAGATGTTGCTCACATGACGGTTTCTACTGAATGACTAATCAGACCGGTTTCTTTTTTAAAATTTATTTTTCTTCTTCCTACTCTTATTACCTTCCTCTTTTTTTTCTTTCTTTTCTTTCTTTTCTAGCTCTCACTTTTTTCCTCATCCATTATTTTTCTAAAAATCTTTATTGCCTAAATAACAGAGACACTGTTAAGCACATATTTTCAGGTCTATGAATTTATTTTGTTTTTGAAACAAGGAAGGGGGAAAAAAGAAAGAGAAATTATCTAGAAATAAATTTAATCTTAAAGAAACGCTCAGCAGAATGTCTACATCAACCAATGAAAGACAAATCACCAGAATTTTTTTCTGAAAGCAACAAAAAATATACAAAAAAAAATGAACTTCTTAGGGCCAACACTAAGTACTAGACAAAATTTTAAGGGAAAAAATGTAAGAATTTTTGCAACCGAGCTGTAGGTGGGATGGCTCTTATCAAATGTAATTGGTCACAGAACTGCCCCAGATCTTGGAAACTATTAAAGATAGAAGCATGCTGTTTTACCATTCAATAAGATGTGTTTTGAAGATTCATTTTTTTAAAACGACCTGGCCCGACCAGACCTGTTCATCACGCTTAATAACTCGGAAGCTAATGAAGATAGAAACATGGGGTTTTCACCAATCGATAGCCCATTATTTTAAGATTTTATTATGTATTTGTGGTGGTTTTTATTAGTTGGGGAATTATTGTGTTTTTTCTGAAGTCAGTCATTTTTGGTAATCCTTGCTTATACGGATGTAAAATATGGTAGCTAAACACAACATACAAACAACGTTATTTTACATCAAGCAAGGATTATCTCATTGTTAGTGTAGCTCGGAAACGGATAAAGATTTTCACTAAATGATAGAACATCAAAAAACTAGTCAAAATTATAATCGGTTCATAATCACTACAATGCAAAGGAGCTGAACTATGACGCCCTAATCTTTATCCGTTTGTGAGTCTTTCGCACATAATAACTTGGGAATGGATAAAGATTTTTTTGAATATGTTTTCGCCAAACAAGATAACATCAATAAATAAGTAAAAACGATTTTTGTGAGTATTTACTAAGTACTAAAACATAACTAATAGTGAAAAATTTTTGTTTACATTCACTGTGTAAGTGAGGGAGAATTGTAAGGATATCCTTATCTGGTTTTATATATATTTTTTATATGATACTGCTGAAAATTTTCTAAATTCGTTGGCCTGTAAATTTACATCCCTCAAACATTAATGAAATGTGTGGCAGGAAATGGCAAGGAGTTTGTTTATGTTTGAGAACTATTAGTATTAAGTAGTGACAGGGATAAAAAGTATCGCCCGATTAAGACTATACAACAAAGGTTCTCGACCAGCGGAGGGAGGTGAATTTCCCCGTTGGGAGGAATTTCACGTTGGGGGGGACTACAGATTGACAGATTGAAACTGTTGGAATATTGATCTTTTGGCACTGCTAGTAGAGTTAAATTACATTTCCAATTTAAAAATAACCTAGAAATAAAACATTTACAATATTATATGCATTTTGTTTGGAATGCACCTTTTGAGTGAGACAATCTTGAAAGAGGAATGACTTTTTGAAATATGGTGAAAAGGGTGCATGGGCAAAAAAGGTTGAGAACCTCTGATCTAGTCACCATCTAAATGTAAATAATGTCAAATGGGAAATTCTTGCAAGACTATGTAGATTTTCTGGAGTTTTTCATAAGTGAACTTGTATAACAGCTCCACCTGGTAACAAAGTTATTGATGAAACATTGTGATTCAAAAGTACATAAACAAACTTATTCCGAGAGATCATCTGCTGAATAAGTATTTTTTTTCTTCATGTCTATATATTGTCATGTAGAATTTGGTTGGCTAGATTTCATTAGGAGAAAATCTATAATAATCAACATCCTGGTTGAATTTAGCTGCTGAGAAATAATCCTGTATCAAATTCCCTTGAGCAATTCTACTTTTTTTATGTGAGTCACATTTTGTATATTTTAGTCATTTATTTTTCATAAATTACTTTTTTAGAAATAATCCAAGCTTATATGTGCTAATATGGAAAAAATAAAAGATTTTCAATATTATATGCATATTATTTTGGATGCACCTTTTGAGTCAGACAATCTTGGAAGTTTTGCATGGGCAAAAAAGATGAAACCACTGCTATAGAAAGATAGCATATTTGATAAAAACTTGATTGACCACATGAACCCTTTGAAAAACCTATAGAAACCAATGGTGACAGTTTTGGTTGACGGTTTCTAAGAAGAAAATTCTCCTTTTATTTTGATTCAATTATCTCTGTCTACCACTTCTTTCATTATTACTCAGAGGGAAAACAAAATGGATGCAAAAGATAATGCATCATGGAGGAAGGAAAATAACATTTTAACAAGCAAATAATTTTGTACAAGGGTTTTATTTAACTTTTGATAGTAATCTATATGTAGTAACATTTCAAAGTGCTTGTTGAACATTCACGGCAAGCCAACAGCAGTTTACTTCACATAGAAACATACACTTGCAAGATGGTGAAAAAACAATAAAACTAAGAGCTAAAAACACCAAGCATTCATATACAAAGATGATGTATAGGACTGCCTCTCTCAGCATATTAACTTTTTGTGTTACTTGTCAGTTTTCGTACGTGGAGATTTTCCCAACTTATAAATAACCAAAAACATGAACTGATTTTCATTCAAAGCCAAAGGCCTTTCCCACTGCTGGCTTGTCTAATGATATCAAAATATATGCTATCTGTAAGTTATAAATACCTACAGCAATTGCAGAAAGAGGGTAGGGATAGTGGGTTGTTTAGCATACAGGTAAATAATTTACTCAATTTTGAACCAGGTAAGTATTACCTTAACCTTGAAGCTGAATTTCACTCTCAAAATAAAACAAGGTTATTCTGATATTAACCACTTGAATGACATAAATGTTGGTTGTTGTGGGTTTGGCTTAATGTAAACAGAAAAGATTGAGTGCAGAATGTTCTGTGGTATTTCAAAAGGTGAGATGATTAACCATTTTTACCTGAGAGGCAGATTCAAGTGCAAGACAAACAGAAAAGAAAATAGAATTTTCATTCTAGTAGTCATCCTCAGTTGTTCTTTATTATCTCAATAGATACATTATTTCAGATTTGATTTTGTAGGAACAAAATAGCATGGACTTGCTCAAAAATGTTTCCCATATAAATTAACACTTAAATTCATACTAGTAAAAAGAAAAAGAAAAAAGTAATTCAAGGGGAGTAACTTCTGATTGAAGTTACCTCCCTTGCACTTTAGTAAATTGTTTTTCTTTAATTCAATTCACAAGTTCCATTTTTGCAAATTCTAGTCATTGAAGAGTTCCACAGCGGTTACAAGCAGTCTATGAATCTAAGAGTAAAAATATGGTGTATCCATGATTTCCCATTAACTAAAGAGAATAAAAGTTTATATATAAGGCCTGCTTAGTGGCCAAAGTAGTTGCACATTTCCAACATGCAAAGATTTCTAAAGCAGGCAGACTTAAAATATGCAGCAAAATTTATTTAATTAGAAGCAAGAATTTTTAACTCTTAAATTCATTCTAGGGAATTCAAAAATTAAAGGGAAATAACTTCTGATTAAAGTTATCCCTCTTACACTTTTTGGTAATTTAAAGTTTTTTCTTTAATACAATTAACAAAAGAGTTCCATTTTAAAAAAATCCTATTTATTGAAGAGTTCCACAGCAGTTACAAGCAGTCTATGAATCTAAGAGTTAATGGTAATTGATTTTTCGCTTTACGCCAGCTTACAAAATGTTTTTAAAAGAACGCTCTATTTTCAAATAGTGGGGTAAACCTGTATAGTAGGGCGTATCAAAAATTAAAAATTTCAGAAATTGAAAAACCAAAAGGAGTTTTTATGACGTGAGGGGCAACACCAAAACCCAAGGTAAACTCAAAAAAACACTGATCATCGTCTTCCTTGGCGCATTTAGCACTTTGTTTCACGTATGCTACACCTTGAGCAATCCTGAACCAGAACACCGAAAATCGTATAACTTCTGAAGTAAACAACATACAGAGACAAATGAACACATTTTTGCCATACAATTCTGATCCAAGAGGAGGAGATTGACAGTTGGGGATTATTTTTAATTTAAAATTTAATTTTTAATAAATTTAACTTTTTAAAAAAACATATATAAATATAAATATCCAAAACTAAAGAAAAGAGTCACTTCATTTCAGTCAATCACAAACAGTTCATAAAATAATTTTAAATAAAGTTGATGGAAGTGGATACAGGGCCAGTGTGGTTAACCAGGTGAAATCTATTAACTTATGCTTATTTTCCAACTATTTTCATCATTTAAAAGATGCCATCCCAGCAACAGAAGAGGAATAATGGGAGCTAAATCTCCATAGTTCTTTTTTTTAAACTAAAGAAGCAAAACAGAAATCTTACAGTGTGGAAGAACAATTTACTTGAACTAATCCAAGTCAGACACAAGGCTCTATACTCAGAGCAAGTCAATGAAGATTGAACTTATCCTACAAGCTAGTCTATCAAGAGTTATGTCATATGAATTCACAATTTAACAAAAAAATGCAATGGCTGCATTTTATAATTTAGAAATAGTACAAAATTTGAAAAATCCCTTTAAATGCAAAATAATAAAATTTTGAGATAATATTATTAATAAATTTTATACATTATAAAATTACTAAGTACATACATGAGTAAAAAGGTCCCCACTTTGTTATAACAGTTTTATTCTGACCAATTGATATTCAACACAGCAGAAGAAAAGAATCTGGCACAGGCAAATGCGTTCTGTCTAATCTGTAATAAAATATCTCTGTAAGTGTATATGTAATACTTTTCAAGAAGCTAACAGTAATTCAAGGGGTTTTAGGATTATGAAAGCATCAATAGATCATATGTACAAGAATAGTCGTATTAGTTATAATGTATGTTGTAGAAATTAAATAGGTTATCACCATTCTAGAAGCTATACAAGAGTCAATTAAGTTTTACTGTTTGTTAAAGACATGATGACATTAAGAGAGATAACTAGCCAATCAAATTTCATCTATTTATAGGAAGAAAACAAAATAGAAAAAACAGTTGAAAAGAAAAACTGCAGTACAACATTTTTAGCTGCAAAAAATTGGACAACTACTCCAAAAATGCTAACAAAAACAAATGAATCTTGAATAAACAAATCTAGAAATAAATAAGTAAAAAAGTGGAAGTGTTGCTAGCTTTCTAGTTTCTGGCATTCTATTTTCATTCAGACATTAATTATTAATAGTAGCAAAATAAAATTAAAAATTGATAAAGAATAAAAAATAAATTGATAATAGTAAAAAAATTAAAGACAAAAACCAAACAAGAGAAAGTCAAGATGTTGAGAGTATAACTTGAAGAAGAATCATTTGAAAAACAATGACGACCAAAATGAAAAAATAATGAGTAAACAAAGAAAGACACCACTTTTTATTAAATTTGACTAGTTTTTACTTTCATTCTAATTTTAGTTGTTTTTATACAACTTAAATTAAAGGTCAATCTTTATTATTATTGGATGAAGTATTGTAATACCACTTTTTATTAAATTTGACTAGTTTTTACCGTCATTCTAATTTTGGTTGTTTTTATACAACTTATTAATTCGGGCCACTGTTGCTATGGTAATGAATAACAGCGCAATTGGAAATAAAGAGTAAGCCTTCGGTGAGAATCAAACTCACACCTGCATTGCCAGATGGAGACTAGTTTACACCTAGCTGCTTTTACCGATGGGCCACAAAGACTTCATGGATTAGCAGAAGCTGATTCACAGTTATAAACTCACTCCCTACAACCGACTCTCTGCACCATATTTATAAGATTTAAGATATTTGAATTACAAAAAAATTACAAAAATAAAAATCTACTTATATAATACGCTACGTGATTGGCTATATTTTCTGTCTGTAACATTTGTCAAAGTGGATAGCTATCAAATGCTAATTATAGAATAATCTCCCTTCTTTTTTTTTGCAAATGAGTATAAATATCCAAGTATATTCTGATTGAACATTAAGAAAATGCAGAGCAACAAAATGTTTTTGATATTTTTTTTTAAGTACAGTACAGTATTAAATGTAAACTTGACAATAAAATTGGCCACACTGTTCTCGTTAAATCTTCACACAAGAAAAGAACTAGCACATCTATGGTATGACTTTCAGGCTTGTTTTAATAATAATCTACTGTTCTATTATGATTTTCATTTGGAGCTTATGAAATTGGTTGCAGGCAGGGCCAGATTAACCTATACCAGGCCCCCTAGGCTATTAGCAATATGGGGCCCCTCTCATCTTGAACCATCCTTCTAGACCACCCCACCTTTCCGTGTATAATTTTAAGTAAGTAATATGATCTGTCAATCATGTGAATAAAGTGGATTGTTATGTGCCAATGCGTAATATATTCATTTCATTTTTTAAAGAGATATTTGTTAGGACATCTTTATTAAGTTTTAAGATATTATTAACAATGTATTAACAATTATAGTGAGTGCTCAGACTTCACATCAGGGAATGTTCTTATTTTGACAGTTTTATTGTTTAATTTATTTTCCCTGTAGTAGTAGTGATACATTTCTAAATTGCTATTTATTTTGGGCCCTATGGGCGAGTTAACTTGTTTATAAAATAACTTTTGATTTTGGACTGAACCAAACATATTTGGGCATCCTGTTACATTTTAGAGCAAGAATAAGTCTATCCTGAACTCCTTATGCTTCGAAGCACCAATTTTGCGAGATCAGTGTCAACAACTGGGGGGTTACAATTTTAGCTATTTCTGAGCTAAATGTGGAGTTTTCATGGCTGTTATAAAGTGGAAAAAATTATTCTTCACTTCCTAATTTTAGCTATATAAATATATATTGTATATATATATTTTTTTTTTATTCAACAGCATTCTAGACTCAGGGATAAAATCTGGCAAGTCATGGATGTTTGCTTTGAGTATTTAGAGATTTTTTTTATAGGCTGTATATGTTTATAGCAAAAGATTGAGTAAAAGAAAAAAGCGTATTTTCATGATTCCTATATTATATACTCTTTTTTAAATTATTATTATCATCAGCCTTTTAAGGTCCATTGTTTGAGAATTTGAATGCAACTGCAAAATTATTTAAATACTGCAGTCATTTTTGATGGCATTGATAAAATAGTAAATTAAAATAACAAAAAGTGGGGTGATTTCCATTGTAATCTATATTAGCTCTTTAACAAATAAGTTATTTGTTATTTTATTTAACGGCACATCAACCCTTGGTGGGTCATTTAGTGACGATTCAGTAGGTGGGAAGGGAGGGGGGAACCCCGTGACTAGAGACTTGAGGGGGGAGAATCCCAAATCCCTGTCACTGAGACAAATCCCAAAAGCTTTTCAGGATGAATCCTGAGCAAGCTAATGGTGATCGCCTCTCAACCAGCTGGCCAAGATATCCTGTGCAACCTCTCCCAGGACGATACCCAAGCATGCCACAAGGATCCCCGATGGGCCGTAGTTCTCTGAACTGCGAGGCCATGGCGGTTTTGAAGAACAGATACTACACTTTGATAAATCCCATATGTACATGTTGATACAAGGTAAGATTGAGCCCTCAATCTTTTGAAGAGAAAATGACATGATAATATTACTTCTACAGCTAGTGTACATAAAAACAACAAATATGGTGCCGAACAATCGAGGAAGGATGAAAGATGAGTTATGGGGGTTAAATTTGATCTTCTGCCAGCTGTAAGAGCTCTAGTAGCTCAGTTGGTAAAGCAGTGTCATACATAAGCAACTTCCAGAGGTAAAAGGGGTGCAGGTTCTAGTCTGCACTGTTTATTCACTGCCATAGACTGACTAAATTGCAATATAAAGCAACTAATAAGATTTAGATGAAAGAAAATACTAGTAAAAGAAGTAATAATAGTAGAAAATTACACCATTTAGTAGTCATTTACAATGCGTATCTTAATTTTTATGAGGTATGAGGCACCCTGTGAGGATCGAACTCACTACTCAGTAGTTGGTGAGACTAGCTTGCTAACCATTACAACATGAGGAGATACCCAAATTACAATATTTATATGCATAGCAAAAAGTCATTGTAGCACAAGCATAAAATGACCTTAAGACAAAAAATAAAGACGGTAAGAATCTGGATGTTTGATGTCTAACTTATACGAGGGGGTGCTGAAAAGTTCTCAGCCCAACCAAGAAAGGAAAGACCTCAGCCAGACCCACTTCCCAAAATCTGAGAGTTATTTTGTCACTGTAGATGGAAAGAGTGTTATTTTATATTGTATTTTATATTTGCAGGATCCTTGCGCTTATTTTTTAATTAATGCTCAGATTTCGGGAAGTGGGTCTGGGCGAGAACTTTTCGGCAGCCCCGTGTACTAAGAGACTACAACTAATTACACAGATGGCAAATCTTACAATATCCCAAGCCAAACTAAACAAATATGGGATCCAATAGAGACTGACAATAATGCACCTTAACCCATAAGAACCCAGACCCATTTCTACTTGAAGGAACATTATGTGGGATTCTGGATAGTCAAATTGATACACAGTAACATGACTACACCAGGACGTTCAGTAAATGTCACTAGTACACTTCATGAGTTAAAATCAAGGATAAAATATAATATAATAGACTGTGCAGATCAATTAAATTGTATGTGACACCAGTATCACAGTGGGTTATTATGGGTTAACAATATTAACTGTAAATAAACAGTAACAATTACAAATCTTTAAAACATGCATAGCTTTAAGCTTGACATAAAACAAATGTTATTTTCAAATAGTTAATTTAATTTAGAATAACATTTCAACTCCAAAACTCTTATGAAAATATGTATATTCCAAGAGGCTTACAGGCTAAGCATAAAGAAAAAAATTAATTTCTTCCCCAGACCACCAAAGTCAAGCAACACTTATTTTAGCCAGGGTTAAAAAAAACCCAGAGTCATCTACAAAGGGAAAAAAGCACCTATTTCTATTAGAGACAAATTGATAGAGTTTGTAGAAACTCAGAAATGAAAATTAGTGAACAGAGTTCAAGTATCGGTTGCTGCAGATGACATTAACTCTTAATTTCCTACAAAGAAAATAGAATGTAAATTTCAAGGGAATTGACTTTCTATTCAAATTATCTGTTATACAAGTTCCATTATTTTGGATGCTATTCATCAAAGAGTTCTGTCAATTACAAGAGTTAAATAACTATTAATGGTCATTCAAATGGTTCTTCGGATGATTGAACTCATTCTTGTTGTTTGTGTTGTAAACACAATGGTATTAATGGTATTTAAAAAGCAATGAATCCTACTTAGACTAGTCCCATTGATAGTTATTTTGATCATAAATTTTGTCAATATGACAAAATGATCAATTGCAAAGAGAAAGGTGAAAATCTTATTTTCAATAATGTGTTTGTCATGACAGAGGGACGCCAATGATATATCTACCAAAATAAATCAGCTGAACCCACTAAATGTACGAGTGACTGGGAGTACAATAGTGTTTTTAATTTTGCATGTACACTAATGAACCAAAACAATATGACAACCTACCTAATAAGGTGTTGGTCCCCCATGTGCCCGCAAAACAGCTTTTACCCAATCACGCATGGATTCTACAACTACAACTACAAGGGATCTGATGCCAGGATGTTAACAGCAGGTCCTTCGAATATTGCAAGTTACATGGTAGAGGTTCTGAACTAGTTGGTCCAACTCATTCCATAAGGGATGAATGGGATTGAGATCTGGGGAGTTTCCAAGTCAATACAGTGAAGTCTTCATGTTCTTGAAAATATTCTCATATAACTTGTCCTGCTGAACGATGTCCCTGCCAGAAAACTTGTCATGAAGAGATGTACCTGGCCTCAATGATGTTGAAGTAGGTGGTACATGACAAAGTACTGTCTACAGAATGATAGGACTCAGTGTTTCCAAGCAGAATGTTGCCAAAACCTTCACACTGCCGCCACCGGCTTGTTTTTCCACAGTGCATCCTGGTGCCATTGCTTCCCCAATTTAACTACGCACACATACACTGACATCCACCTTATTCAGGAAAAAGTGAGACACATTGAATCAGGCAACATTCTTCCATTGATACAAGGTCCAGTTTCGATGCACGTACGCCCATTGAAGACACTTTCAGCGATGGACATAGAGTACCCATGCTAACCTGACTGGCCTGTGGCTATGCAGTCCCATACATAACACAGATTGATGTACTATGTGTTGTGATTCATTCCTTCCTACTCATTGATTGAAGCTAAAAACTAACTGCAATTTGTAGCCCTTCTGTTGGCTCGTACTTGGCAGGAAAGCCTCTGTCTTGTCTGCCCAATGCCTTGTCAGCGGTTGGTAATTTCTCTCTTTGAACCACTGCCAAAAGGTACTCACAACAACTTACGTCTTGCCCATAACTGCAGCATTCAACACATCAAAATGAAGCACTCAAAGCCGGCTTGGCTACTTATATACCTCTGACCCTGACATGGGCA
>VCCN01002867.1:7794250-7811677 GCA_006491835.1 Architeuthis dux
ATGTGACTGTTTCTATTGAGTGACTAACCAGACCTGTTATTATTCTAAATTAAGTCTTCTTCATACACCATCTCTTGTCTCTAATGAAATGTTTGTGAATAAGAATAATAAAAATAACTTTATGAGACTTTAGAATTGTAAATGGTGATATCTTGTTTTACTAATAATAATGAAAAAGATGGAAGTATTGATTTTTAACATTCATATAACCAATAATTGGAATTAATTAGCAGCTGCTTAGGGAACATAGCAACTGTGTTTTAGGAGTTTTCATAGTATAAAATCTGCTTTTCTTTGTTTGTGTTATATCAAAGTGTAGTATCTGTCAATATATCATATACAAAGAAAGATAACTCTGTTAGCTTTCTTTGTTAATGATCAGTAATGGAACTCTCCCATTTCTGATATATTACTGTATTCAAGTTAGTTAACGGTTTTGGTGTCCTAACATGTAGACATCTATGTTCGAGTATAAATAAAAGTGAATTGAAGATCCCGAGAATTGTGTTATATTGAAGTTGACAGTGAACAAATGAATCTAAAGAGCTAAACAGTATCTATTTCAATACAAATTTATATAAAACAGGTCTGGTTAGTCACTAAATAGAAAACGTCATGTTGGGGTGATCAATTAAAAAGATTGTTAAAAAGGGTAATCAATGAGCAAGTTACTTATCTCGCCTTTTGTTGGGCAGTGGTCACTAAAAAAGTCTGAATTTTTTTAAAAAGCTGGACACAAACTAAGGGACCAATTAGCATAAACCTACATTGTAAATTGAACCCCCACTTGATTGAACACCCCACCTATGGTGTGGGGGGTATAACAAAAATTTACGTTTAAATATTCAGCCCTCTAGCTCCAGTGCTGTGGCCTGTGCACGATCGATGCATAGCCAGCCAGACTGACTTGAAAACTGAAGAAACCTATGTTGATGTTGACAGTTTTGGTTAACGGTTTCTAACAATTTCAGACTCAAATGTCAACATCATAATTATCAGCCTTTACAGTCCATTGTTGGATATAGGCCTTCCCCAAGGTCTGTTGTTGTAAGTGTAAGACATGGGGGAGTGATGGGCCTTACCCTGCCCTATAATGTGTTGGCAGGGGAAACTCAAATTTAACACTTTAAAAGTCTACGATTTAATTTAAATCGAAGACTTGCAACTTTTAAATAAAGTTCCAAGTGTCTTATGCCCTAATCACATCTGTCTTTGTTAAAATTTTATAATTCTACTAATAGGTAGTCCAAACAGTTAGTTTTGGGTGCCAAAATGTCACAGTAACACTAATTTTCCCCTGTTATTCAAGTGTTCATGCTCCATAATGTTGACTAAATACAAAACTGTTATGCATGCCATAATAAAGAATGTCCAATTCTGAATCTGTTGGTGTTTTATTTGTTACCGTTTGACTTAAAAGGAATTTTACGGCGAATTTTCAATTTAATGTGTTTAAAGTCCCAAATAACGCAGTGACATTTTTTTTACTGTGGTCGAAAAAAAAGGTGTCTATAAATAAATGATTGCTGACACCTCCTCTTTCGATGTATGTCTTTGGAACCAATATCACCTAGTAGAAAAATAGATATTCTTCAGTTTCGTCTAAAATTTAAGCAAGTACACAATGTCTACATATTAAAAAAATGATGGCTTTTCAGTTTTATAGGGTGTTGAAAAGGCCATTTTTTGTAAGTGTTCAATTTGCTGTGAGTCCACAAATGAATACATAATCATAATTAGTGAACTAATAGGAGTAGAGAGACAAATAAGATATCAAAATGTTCAGAATAACAAGACCTATAAGGGGAAATAGGCAGCAAATGTATACAATCTTCCTGTAAAAACTCATTGGAGTACCTACTAATAGTAGAAACACAAAGTTTTAACAAAGATATGTTATAAATAGTAGTACTATTTATAACATATGGTTTACAGACAAGTCACAGCACCAGTTACGACACTGAAATTAAGTAGCAATAAGCCAGCTCAGTACTTAGATGGGTAATCACTTAGTGACAACAGGTACTGTAAACAACCTGAAGTCTGTATGCCAGACTAAGAGAAAATAACTACTATTTATGACATATAGCAGACAGTCTGACATTCCACTTTTTATTAAATGTGACTAGTTTTTACCTTCATCCTAATTTTAGTTGTTTTTATACAACTTAATTCGGGCCACCGTTTCTATGACAAATAACAGCGCAATCGGAAATAAAGAGTAAGCCTTCAGTGAGAATCAAACCCACACCCTCATTGCCAGAGGGAGACTAGTTTACACCTAGCTGCTTTTACCAAGCCACGAAGACTTCATGGATCAGAAGCTGATTTACACTTATAAACTCACTCCCTACAACCGACTCTCTGCACCATATTTATGCTGTTTTTACATATGAGACCTAGTAGTCTTTTTTATAAAGCTCCTGTCTGCCAATAAAATATTTTTGCATACCACCTTGGGCACACATGACATAGGTTGGCCACCCCCTGCACTATACTATTATAAACTCACTCCTACAACTGACTCTGCACCATATTTATGTTGTTAAAGACTTTAAAGCGCAATCGTAAATAAAGTCTTTGTGGCCGATTGGTAAACGCAGCTAGGTGTAAACTAGTTTCCCTCTGGCAATGAGGGTGTGAGTTTGATTCTCACCGAAGGCTTACTCTTTATTTCCGATTGCGCTGTGATTCATTGCCATAGAAAGAGTGGCTTGAATTAATAAGTTGTATAAAAACAACTAAAATTAGGATGAAGGTAAAAACTAGTCAAATTTAATCAAAAGTGGTATGTTACAATACTTCATCCAATAATAATAAAGATTGAGTCTTTGACATTGTCTATAACTTTTTTTTCGGACAATCAAATCTATTCTTCCCACCTTTGATGTTAACACAACGTTTCGGCCAAATCATTCTACGGCCTTCATCAGAGAAAGAGAAAGAGACAATAAAAGAGACTCTCTTTCCTTACTGATATTACATATTACACCTGGTGAAGGTTGTTGAATGATTCGGCCGAAACGTTGTGTCAATATCAAACATGGGAAGAAGAGATTGGATTATCAGAAAAAAAGTTCAAATGTCTTTGACATATCCATATGAAAATTTCTGTGCGCTATTCAAGAGTATGCAGAGTGAAGTGAGTGACGCCACTTTGGGTGCTTGTTGCCTCTAAGTCTATTTCACATATGCCAAAGTTGTAAGTGTTATGTGCAGCCTAAGCAGGGGTGGCTGAAGCTGCAGCCAGCGTAAGGGCACTACTTATTTATTGTGTAAATAATATTAAGAGGAACACAGATACAAACAATAAAATATAAAAGTTATATCTAGGTTAGTTTATATATATTGTCAAACTCCAGGACAAATTCAGAGTTGACTTTACTCTCCTATGTAACAAGAACAATCCTCACCAAAATTAGGGGAGTAAACCGATATGTAAACTCCCCATTCCCCTACCGTGATTTGAACTCATGACCTAGTGATCGCTAGCCTGGTGTGTTACCACTTGCGCTTATCTGACAAGTCTTATATACCTCCAAAATTTATAGTAAAATTATGCAAATAAGTAGAAGTAGGAGCAGAGGCTAGTTATCCATGATGTCACAGAGGGTGATTATCTAATAATCTTATTTAGGTATATACCACTTTTAGAATAAAGAATATTACTAATTCTTTTTGTAGTATTATAGTTAACCCAGATAACACAAAAATATTATTAAGCTGAATAAAAAGAATAAACAGATAAAATTCCACAGCACAACACAGTCACTAGCCGAACCCCAATCTGGAAATTCGACTGTACAACATTCGATCCATGTGATTAATGGAGAAGCGATGGGCTAAGTCCATTGACAATAAAGGAGACAATGTTAAAAACAAATATTTGTTGTGTAAAACAAATGCTCCCCTATCCCATCAATAAATCCAGCCTGTGATATCGCTGGTTACATAAACAGTTATGTATATTTAGGTAATAGAAGAAAAATATCAGGAAGTACAGAAATAATCAAAAAAGCCATAAAATAAAATAGCCAAGTGTAATAAACTGCTGTCCATACACAGAAGTCAGTCGAGGGAACATTAGAATCAAGACCAAGAGTATTGATATTGAGGCCTATCGCATGGGAATGATATTTTGGTAGTTTAATCTGCTTTTTGTTTTGTTTTGTTACAATATTTGCGATGTGTTTGAACAAACAATAGCAATTAACGCAGCCACAGTAACTCATTTGGTAGAACAAAGATAAGATCTCCAGTGTCAATCTGAGCTCTTGGCAACAAAATTAAATATTCTTGTCTGAATTTTGTTAGACGGGGATGTATTAATTATTGTGTATGATATGGTCAGATTATTTTTCTCGTTTATATCTTTATAACATTTCAGCCATGGACCCGCTGGCCTTATACAAAATAAACATTCAAATGATATATTTATTTTCATTGTGTATGATATGGTCAGACTATTCTCCTCGGCTATATCTTTATAACATTTCAGCCGTGGACCCACAGGCCTTATACAAAATAAACATTCAAACGATATATTTATTTTCATTGTGTATGATATGGTCAGACTATTATCCTTGTATATGTTCGTTTATGAGGTTAATTAAATTGATGAGACCATCATGTTAACCATCTTCTGTGAAAAGTGGCTTCAAACGTGGGTATCTACAAAATAAACATTCAAACAATATATTTATTTTCATTGTATATGTTCATTTGTTAACAACGTTTCAGCCTTGTACCATCCGGCCTTCGTCAGGTGTTCTTGGTTCTAGAATATGGAATCACTTCCTAGAATGTATGCTCGTATTGGACTAGACATGTCGCAGCCATAGGAAGTGATTCCACATTCTAGAACCAGAAACACCTCACAAAGGCCGGAGGATACACGGCCAAAATTTTCTGAACAAATACAAGGAAACTAGTCTGACCGTATCATACACAATGAAAATAAATATATCGTTTGAATGTTTTTTTGTAGATACCCACGTTTAAAGCCTCTTTTCACTGAAGATGGTTCATATGAGTGTCTCATCAATGTAATTAACCTCACACTGGCCGGTCTGGGCCAACTGAATTTGTCTCACAAGAAAAATAGGGTTTTTCTTTTGAATTTGTGAGATGAGAAATTATCATTGTTAACCCTTTATGGAGCAAGTGACTATATATGATCTCCTGAGGACCTGTCAGCCACATGCAAATATTGTAGCCACAAAGACAACATAATCCGCACCAATGTGGTCTGCAAGCTCTGCAAACTACACTTGTGCTTGAACAAAGACAGAAACTGTTTAGAGGCATACCACACCGCATTAAATTAGCCTGTTTTTAGCCCACACAATCAAATTTTAAAATCAATCCGGAGGTGTTGTTTTTTTGTTAATACCAATTTTTTGTATCTATTCGTTCTATTGAATGTTATTTTTTAATTCTATGTTTTATTTAACTTTCTACTCTAATTTTTAATTTTTTTATATTTTTGGTCACTTTTTTGGTGAGGCACCATATAAGATCACTTCATCAGAGGGGGTTTTTCCCCCATAAACAAACATTTTTCAGAAAACTTGCAACTGAAAATATTTTGTAATTAGGGCTAGTTTAACATACAAAAAGGTTGTTTGGATATCTAAAATATTTTTAGGGGTGGCCTATAAAGGGTTAAAAATGTATTTATTCAGACTAATGTTCTCATCTTGGTTCTTATAGTCACAACCCTTTGACCGTTATACCCTCCAGACTTCTGTTGTATTCTGTAACCTGAGAATTTTGAACCGAACCCTTTATTCAATCCAAGGGGGTAGGTTCTTCTCATTCTGCTGTCCATGCTAGGAGATATTTCATATCAGTTAATTCTTTGGAGTTATGCCATCCTTCTAATACCGCTTTTGCTTTTTCTACTGATATAATAGATAATATTTTTATTTTACAATTACTGCATTATTAGCAAATCTTGACCGAGCAATTGTATTCTCTTTTGTCCAGTAATATCTATGTCCATACAAAGTTCAAAACTTGTTGGCAATATCAAATGATATTATGGATCTGTTATTTCAAATGTCTACTCAAAGACCCGTGGGATCAATGTCCAAACCATTCTCGCAAGTTCAACCGTAACCTGTCACCTGGATTCTCCTATGCAACTTAATTAAACTCTGGAGACGTTCCTTTTGATCAGTGGACTTGGGGCGCTGTCTGTCCATTGCACGGCACAGAGGACCTGACCTTTCATATCACTGGCCCGAGTCTGTTCAATGTGTTGTTCAGGTTTCATTTTGGTATCTAAAGCAGCGATTAAGTTCATTGATTCACGTTATTGTGGAGCCTGTGGAGCCTGTGGAGCTGTTCTCAATTTAACCCAATTATGACCAGCTAGTGATTCTCTCAGCAAAGTATGGATCACTTTCAGTGGTTTAATAATTTCAGGATATATTGATTTTTTAAAAAAAGTAACATAATCGGAAGAAATGATTTGTATACATAAACGTTACTTGGCTTCCAACCCTACCCTTCTTCATATCTATCTTTTTGTTCTTCATTATTAATCACTACTACCCACAACACTGGTTTATTGCTGGGTTTAGCTTATACATGTGTTCTGACATTTATATGTATCTAGACATCGCCCAGCCCTAACCGTTCATAGTAGAAACTCGAAATTTTGCACGTGCACACACACACATACATACTCACCTCAATTAGTAGGGAAAATGTTTTTGTTTTTTGAAAATTCCATCCCTCCCAAATAGGTTTTTAGAAATGGGTTCAACATGCAATGTAAGTTTATGCTAAATTGGTCACTAGATTGTACCCGCTCGTTTTTTGCAAATTCAGACCTTTTTTTAGTGATCATAGCCCAACAAAAGGCGAGAGAAGTAACTCATTTGTCATCCCCAATATAGTATATATACAGAATATTGCACACGCACACCTCAATGAGTAGGGAAAATGTTTATTTTGTTTTTTGAAAATCCCCCCCCCCACTAAATAGATTTTTAGTGGGGGTTTCAATTTTCAATGTAAGTTTAACCTAAATTGATCCCTTATTTTGTGTCCTGGCCACATTCACGCTTGTTTTGTTTTTGAAAATCATGAATTTATGGTTCAAACCTTACTGGTAGCATTTTCATCAAGGTAACTTAATTTTACCACCACCATTGCTTAATTTATGAGGTAAAAAGAAGCATATATTATGGGTGGTGGTGATTCATAATTTCCCTTGGTATGCTAGTCTATTTTTTGTTCATTAATATCTATCGTTTTTGTTCATTAATATGCATCAATCTATCTCAGGTTGTTAATTATGTATTACATTTGGTTCATTATCTATCTATCTAAATCAGCCTGTTTGTGATTATCTACATTTCTGTCCATCCACTTGGATGGTGTAATGGTTAGCACATCTGCCTCACATGCAGAAGGTTCTGGGTTCGATTCCCGGTATGAGCAAAGAGTGTAGAAAACTCTTCATTAGGACAAATTTCCCTGTGCACTCAGCAGCTAATTGAGTACACTCTAAACTGTATCCTGTCAAGGGGTGATCATAAAAACCTGTAGGAATAAAATCCCGGTCTCGACCAGACTTGCAACAGAAACCGGGTCTTCGTCACCGGGCTCCATACTCCATTGGGAGTTGTCTCTTAACCTTCACCATACCTTTTTTTACATTTCTGTCCACACATTATGTTGTGTGCTTTTTGCAAATGCTATCAGACACAAACTAAGAGGTCAATTTAGCATACACTTACATTGCAAATTGAACCCTACACTAAAAACCTATTATGGGAGGATATTGTCAAAATACAAAGTTTTTTCTAGGCATAAGAAGTAAATGTTTAATTTTCAGCCCTCTAGCTCCACTGGTGTGGCCTGTATGCGTGATACATACATAGCCAGCCAGACCAACTTAAAAACGGAAGAGACCTATGTTGACAAGTTTTGGTTGACAGTTTCTAACAAAATCAGACCAGAAGCTGGAAAATATTTCATATTCGAATATGAGAGTATATAAAAAAAGATACTAAAACCAGATAAGATCTATATAGTCACAACCAACTTTTGTAAGTTTTAAATTACTTGCAAACTTGGTCAATGCACAAATTCAGGGTATATTTGAAGTGCATAGATTTTACAGAGACATCTATTGGTACTATTTATAGCATATTTATTCATTTTGCTAACAAAAGTCCAATGAATGGCAAGTGATTAGCTACAAAGTTAAAATATATAAAAGTAATGATTTGTATCCTAAGTTGAACTTTAAATACATTATCTTTCCAAAAATATTAAGACCAAATAATAAAAAAGAAAAAAACGGTCTTGTTAGTCACTCAATAGAAATCGTCACATGACCAATGTCTTTTGGCAGCAAGCCGTGTTGGGGGTGATCAATTAAAAAATTGGAAAAAAGGATGATCAATGAATAAGTTACTTCTCTCGCCTTTTGTTGAGCAGTGATCACAAAAAATTTACCAAAAAAAAGTCTAAATGCTGCGGGACACAAATAAGGGACCAAATTAGCATAAACTTACATTGTAAAATGACCCCCCCCCCCACTAAAACTAACTCCATTGGTGCGGCCTGTATATGTGACACATAAATACATATAGTATATATATATATATACAGAGCCCGCCAGCCAGACCAACTTCAAAACTGAAGAAACCTATGTTGATAGTTTCTAATATTACACTGCATCCAATGTAGTGGTATTATGACTGGGGAGGGGGGCAATCTACCAAACCTTGATATGGATGGTTATGGGGACTGGATGAGTTGCAGTGAGTGGTAGTACTCCAAATATCCTTGTAAACCATTTGTCTTACAGTCCGACATATATGGTAAAAACATTTACAGAAGATACATACAAGATACTATCAAAAGTTCAAGGAATGATTATGAAAAAAAAATTTTAATAATTATCTTAACACCTAATTTCTACCATCTTCTTTAAAGTAGACCCATTGCCTGCTGTTTGCAAACTGGTTTACAAAGGGTAAAAGTCTGTCCTTGATTCACTGTTCAACTTTTGGGTAGTGCCTTTTAACTCTTAAATTCATATTAAAAAATTCAAATGTTAGATCAAAGAGAATAACTAATCAGAGTTACTTTAGCACTTTTAGGGAAATTTTTTTTATTTTTTTAAATTCAATTCACAAAAGAATTCTATTTGTTTTTTAATTCTATTAATTGAATAGTTCCACTGTGTTTAGGAGCGGTTTCAAATGGTTCATGAATTTAAGAGTTAAAATGCTTTCAGCAAATTAATTATGCCTCAAATATACTATAATGTAGAAATTTTAAGGAGGTTTTCACTTGTAAAATCTTAGTGTATCTTTGCCCCTGTCGAGGCTGACTATGAAAGCAACAGCTTTTGCTGCTACTTTTAGGGGAGTGGTTTCTTCAAGTTCTCACTCACCAACTCTCTTCTCCGTCAACCATCACAGTATGCCAGTGATGGGACTATTTCATCAAGATATCTGATGATATGACACAAGGAGAAGTTGATTCATGCCTTTTCCAATGACATTTGTGCAAAGTCAAAATTTGAACATTGTTCACTAATTCTGTTTTCCATGAAGTGATGGTTGAAAAAATATCAATCCTGTTGAAAATTCAGAGCAAGACTTATTTGTAATATAAGTCAGAGAAAAAAAAAAAAAAATATCATAAGCCTCTTTTTTTTCTTAATTGCTAATAATCTTAATTAGATCGGACACAAATGCAAGAGTATCTTCGTACAATAATTTTCCAAAGAAATGAATGAACGGAAAATAAGACAGAAAGATAAAAGAGCGAATAGAAGAAAGACAAGCATCGTATTTCATCAATTGAGGTTTTTGCCACCATTCCCCCTTCCTGCGATTTTCTTACAGACTGCCTTTGACTCGACTGATTGACATCAGATATCGTGTTCTTCAGCAGATTCTCCGTACCTCTTTCTCTTTCGTTTGCTGCAGTTCAAAAAGCGGGCAAGATGTGGGTGGTTAAAGAGAAAAAAAGGCTATCAAGGAGTAGTCAATAAATATATGTAGGTGAAGAAAGAAAAAAAAAAACAAAGTCATAAGATGGTGTGGAGCAGTTGAAGGAAACACAAGGAACAGACACAAGAAGAAGAGAGAGTTACAGTTCAAGCGTGTGAAGTTAAAGAAGGCCAAATAGTGCTCTATCTATATTTCTCATTAAACAACTACAAATATAAATAAAAATAAAAATAGGTCTGGTTTGTCACCCAATAGAAACCATCACGTGATCAATGTCTGTTAGGTGTGATCAATTAAAAAAATTGGGAAAAGGGGTGATCAATGAATAAGTTACTTCTCTGGCCTTTTGTTGAGCTGTAATCACTAAAAAAAAGTCTGAATTTTCAACAAAAAAAAAAACAAGCGTGAATGCTGCCGGACACAAACTATGGGGCTAATTTAGCATAAACTTAGATTGTAAATTGAAAAACCTAGGGGAGGGGGTTCAAAAAACAAAACAACTGTTTTTTTTTTTCAAGACATAAGGAGTAAATGTTTAAATTTTCAGCTCCATTGGTGCGGCCTATAAACATCATACATACATAGCAAGCTAGACTTGCTTAAAAACTGAAGAAACCTATTTTGACAGTTTTGGTTGACAGTTTCTAATACAAAAAGAAGAGAGCGTTTACAGTTCAAGCATGTCAAGTTAAAGAAGGCTGAATAATACTCTTTCTATATCACATTAAACAACTAGTAAGACTATAAATATAAATAAAAAATAAGTTATTGAAAGTAACTACTGTTTTAGTTTTAAGCTCCAAAATGATGATTCAAAGAAAAAAAATCACTACATCCACCAACAATGCAAAAAACGAATGGACGCAAATAAATAAGCCTAATTTCTATCTACAGTCCTCCCCCTTCCTGCCCATTTCAATTCCAGAATCAGGGCGTCGACAATAATATCGATCCAAATCAATGAAGCAAAATTGTAATTCAATATGCTGCCATACTAACGGTATGCTTTAAACCTAAGGTCACAATAAAAGACCGAAGTTGAATTGGTTGATTACCTCAAAATTAGTAACATGTAGCGATTAATTTTTGCTAGCATTTAGTGTTTATTTAACCAAGATTTAACTGTCAAAATTGGTTACCATTATCTCGGCACCGTGAATCCAAAATATTGCTTAACAAAAGTTTTTTTATATCTTTTCCCAGTTTTTTAAAGATTTAGTACCTCTAAAAAACTGAGAAAAGATAAATAAAAAAAAATTAAAAAATGAACTTTTATTTATTTTTTTGTTACAATTTTCTGTTTAAATCTTTGAGATATGGTATTGTTACAGCAGGCCTCAGCATAATAACACGGTTGGGTATAGTACAGTTTGAGTTATAATGTGGGTGGTTGATGGACCCCAAAATATTAATCTAGCTCCAAAATAGCTAGATTTAGCTCCAATATAGATAAATTGGCAACACAGGTTATCGTGGCTCGTTTTAACATGGTTGGCTTTCTTGGACCCCAACACCAGTGTTATAATGCCTGTACTAATATCCAATGATTTTTCTGTACTCCGATACTAGCAACTTCATCGTTTTTATCACGTTTTGTCAGATTTATTCTCCGGACTTCCTTGGGTTTATGTCACATCTAGTAACCTTGGAGGGAGTTTGAGTGGAATTCTTTGTTTCATTCAGGAGGCTAGGTTGCGTTTTGCCACATCTGGGGTCCTTCCTTCATTAGGATTATAACACACAACTCCTTTTCACCAATCTCTCCACTTTATGTTGCTGCACTCCACCTCCAACAAGCCAGTCTGCTCCCACACTGCTAAAGTTGGGGATCAAACTCATAAATCTAGGGAACAAGACAAACTTAACAGCAGACATCTTTATTTTACAAGCGGGTAAAGATTTCCATACTTTCTTTACCCAACACTTATAATCTAAAAAAGATCTAGCCATAATGCCTGGCAGTCACTATTTTGCCCTTAGCTAACACTGGTTTATTACTGGGTTTAGGTTATTCATTTGTTCTGACATTTATATGTATCTATCTATCTATGTATCCGGACTTCGCCCAGCCCTAACCATTCATAGTAGAAACTTGAAATTTTGCAGGCACTCCCCTCAATGAGTAGTGAAAATGTTGTTTTTTTGCTTTTTGAAAATCTCCCCCCCCCCAAATAGTTTTTAGTCGGGGGTTCAATTTACAATGTAAGTTTATGCCAAATTGAACCCTTAGTTTGTGTCCAGCAGCATTCTCACTAGTCTTTTGAAAAGTTGGACTTTTTAGTGATCACTGTTTAATTTACAAGGTAAAAAGAAGCATATATCGGTGGCAGTGATTCATAATTTCCCTCGGAATGCTAGTAATAATTGTTAGACTTTTACTAGCATAGTACAGTTAAAAATTAATGGGATTATTTACATATGGATCAGCACTTCTGCCTATGATCAAAGTGTCGCTCCCTGGCCCTCTGTCTAGGATCAGAGTGTAGTATCCGTGAGCTCATTGAAAAGTGTTACACACAAAAAAACAATATATATGATAATTATAAAGACATTTATTAATTGGGAACCCATATCAGCCCGGCATTGGTGTTAGCAATTTCTAAACGGGTGGCGTAGATAATATAAATAAAGAAACAAGCGCTGTGCAGGGATCGAACACACGTCCACCCTGGAAGCAACCTATACACGGTCCTGCTCCTAACCAACTGAGCTAACAGCGCCCTCATGGAAAGGCAGCAGCCTGAAACATACACATTCACTTGCCTCCTTATTTTAACCGATCGTATTTTTAGGCACATTATGTATGGATACACATTGCATTTTATATATGTGGATAACTACAACTACTGATTCTTTTATGTAACTTTTTATCTATTTTATTATAGAGAAAAGATTTCAGCACAGTAGATTCTGGTTAATTGGACCATCCATTTATTTGAGTCAAATCTCGAAAATCCAAAACAAATCCAGGATATTTGTAATAATTTCCTTCATTAATTTGGGCCACCAAGTTGTTTAATTGGGCCAGTGTGAACAAACCAAAATTGACTGGTCACTGCTGCCTCACCACTTAAACAGCTTCAACCAGGCAGTATCAGCTGACTATCTGTTCTTAGCAGCCTTTTAGAGTATAGGTACAATTATACATCATTCAGTATATGCAAAATTCCACCCGCCACCAAAGAAAATACAATGTGACTAACCAAGAAGCAATGAAATATGCAGATGGATTATGTTATTTTAAGCAAGAAGGTAATGAAGATAGACTGTTAAATATATGAAAGATGTTTTAATATTACCATCTCTACCTTCCGTGTATGCCTCACTATAAAAGGATTGGTCTACAAGGGTATTTGGAAGACTACCACTCAATGCAATTCATCCAAACCCCATAACTGTCCCTATCAAGCTTCAATAGACAGCCCCCTAGTCATCCCACCAGCACATTGGATGCAGTGTGATATGCATTTAAAAAAAATAAATATCTGTCTTATATACCGGCATATATGGTAATTATTATTTTTTTTTTTAGAATTCTTTTATGATAATAATATGTATACAAAATATGTAATTTTTTTTTTTTAAACAGACAAATGTCTGTTCCTGCTGTCATTATGGAGAACGTGTTGCCACAGACAACTGTCATCGACATGCTGGAAGAGCCAGGTGGTCTCGCGTGGTTCATTGTGATGTTGAACAGCTACGGAGTCTATTCAGTGAATGAGCTTCAATGCCTTGGGGGCCTATCAAGCCAGACATTTCGACCACAACCGTACCTATCATAATTTAGTGCCAGGTTGGGATTTTTTTTCACTTTAATACTTGCACTAAAAATGCTCAAAAATAGCCAAAATGTTTAAGCACAAATGCGTTAAATTGGCAACACTGCATATACATGGTCTGCAGAAAAATATATTCTGCCATTTAATAGCCTACCACTGTAAAGGGAACACTCAGAAATTCTTCCAATATAAATTAATGGTAATTACTTCTTCACTTTATGCCATTTCGAAAAGGGAACACTCCACTTTTGGATAGGGGGGGGACCATATATATGCAGAAATTAGAGTAGGCTTGATAATTGTTTCACACCAGCACTAGTGGTTAGTATACAAGCACAGATAAAACACCAGGATTTCAAATGCTGCTTCTCAAGGCAGGCAGGCCATCCCAACTTGAAAGATTGGTGCTACACAATCTTCCAAAATGTACACTGTGCCAAAATAAGTAAATATTTGTCCATTAAATATCAATGTACGTATATACAGGAATGTAGTATGGTTATGGTATTGCTGTACAAATTAATGTAACTAAGTATAAGCTGGGAAAAAAAGACATTAAAATATAATAAGACCTTGAACAGTGCGGAAAATTTTGTAATGAATTTAACTACACTAATTAAGGAATAAAAGTCAATTCTTCCTTCACATCCTACAGCATTTTCACCACAAAGGCTTTTCCATCGGGCTCTTACAATGTCAACATGACATTCTTAATAATTTAGAGCACAACATTTTCATCTGAATAGATTAAAAAGGACAGTTAATCCTTCAGGTTAATATGGAAATATAATATCAGAAATTGAATGTTGTCAGAATCCAGAAAATGGCACTACTTTTCAATTGGTGTCTTTGCAGAATATACAGGTATACCTTGATTAGTGTGGTTAATTTGTTCCAAGATTTTCCGTACTGTTCAAAACCGCAGTTTGAGGTCTTATTATAATTCAATGTGTTTTCTTTTTCAGCTTATACTTAGTTACATTACTATGTACAGCAATACCATATTACATCAAAACTCGCACTATTCACTGGCCCTGTCAGATGGGGCCTGGAATACACCGACTGCATCCCCCCCAAAAAAACAACAAAAAAAACAAACAGGGGCCATCTTTCATCAAAGTCGCAAGACTATTTTTAAAAAAAGAAGAAAAAAAACCTCTGACTTTCAGAATTTTAAACTGATTTCGGCATTAAATGACCCATCAAGGGTTGACATGCCACTAAACAAATCAATCAATCACACTATTCAAGGTATTGCTGATCTTTGATCATCTAAGTTAAGCAACACTGCAAAAGGTCGGTATTGACATGGGTGACTATTTGAGAAACTCAAGTGGCATCTACTATAATAATAAGCCATGTGTATTTGCATATTTATTTTCTATCTGTAACACCTCAAAGGAAAAGAAAAATGATGAGTATGTATATCAGTATGCTGATATAAAAGTTATGTTTATTGACTACAGAAGAACTAAAATAAAAAAATTGAAATTTGCAACATTCAACTTTAACTTTATTAAACAAGTTTTCTCTTTAGCTGATGTTTTGACAACAGATATGAAATATATCTGTTGTCAAACAGGGCGTCCGGTCAACCAATTCTACGCACATTCTGGGTATGCGTCCAGATGTTTTAAAAATCTGTTAGAAATTATTTAAAAACTTTGTTAGAAAACAGGCTTGGAACAACAACCATTGACTACTGAAATATTTTTGTTTAATTCATTAAATTTTACAGTTGGTATTAAGTAAGGACTTAACAAAATATCAATAATTTCATATGTTTGTTATGTGGATGTAAGGGAATCCTACAGAATGGTAGATGTGATTAGACAATATGGAAAAGAAAGATTGAGAAAAGCGTGTTACGTCTCAAGCATATTTATTATCATAAAGATAAACCTTTATGCATTTCATCAGAAGAAATTTGAACACTGGAGAGATGTGTGACTATCCATGGTGGGTAGTAGAAATGAAATGAAATGAAGGATCTTTCAACCAAATAAACCAGGTCACCTAGGCATACAGAACACCCTTCATTTCATTTCTACTGCCCGGCATGGATCGTCGCACTTCACAGCAGTATTCAAATTTCTTCTGATGAAGTCGCTCACAGTTTTATCTTTATGATAATAAATATGTTTGAGACGTAACACACTTTTCTCAATCTTTCTTTTCCGCTTTGTCAATCACATCTACCAATTTCATATATGTCATCATTTTCGATGGTGCGGGGGTACACTAATAAATAAAACAACTCCATTTGAAGTATAAGTAGGAGACTGTTACTTGCCATTAATAACATATTTTCTCTACTGTGCAGCAGGGGAACTAGTACAATGCTTTTAACCCATTAACTCCAGGTGATGGAAATTTCCGTCATTGTAGTTCTATGGCTAACTTTTGATTGATGGCAACTCAGTTCTATCTGTGGGTCAGGGCTTTTATCGTGCAATGGACGTTAATGGGTTAATGATATAAGAACAAGGTACCAGAACCTATTCGACCCAGAAGTCCTTAACAGTGAAATCATTTCCTTTACATGTGCAGTTAAGTAACTGATTATTTTGTCACAGTGTTTGCTATTTTTTTAACATTTTCACTAGTTTAACCGTGCCTTCAGAACCGATGGCATATATGAAATATATGGATACATATTGCATTTTATATACATGGATATTAAAGATTTGCATTGCAGTGAGCTTGGAGAATATATGGATACACATTGCATTTTAAAGACTTGCATTGCAGTGAGTTTGAAGAATATATGTGTCATGACCTCTGGACAACAGAAGTTGGCTTGTGCTATTTTTAGAAGCACTTCCTGCTTGTCTAGACAATTGACCTTGGGGTCAACCTCAGCGTCTCGAGTTTGCTGCGCTTTTTAGGTAAAGTCACCAGAGTCAACTTGTAATAGCCTAGTCACAGTTATTTGGGTCTCCTAAATCAAGCATATCTAAAGATCAGCTAAATCTTCTAAATGCTAATTACACTCTATTCTATTCTTCCTCCCTATCGTCTCAACTACTAACCAATACTAAAGCCATTAACTAATGCTAATACTTAAGAAGAAACAGACAAACTGAAGAACTTTACTGATCACCTTGTGTTTCTACATAGAAAAAGAGGTAGGTTGTCTTTTGTATATATTGTTTGACTGTGACTTCCTTCGAAGCTCAAGTCATCACAATATGGATACACATTGCATTTTATATACATGAATAATAGAGATTTGCATTGCAGTGAGCTTTCTGTTGACCATAAAACGGATTTTTTGTTTTTATTACTTTTTATTATTCTTTATCAGCACATGAAATTCTACCTTTACGTCATCATGAGTTGTGTCTCTTAGCATGACAGAGTACAAATATGTGTGGATGGAGGGGAGCTAAAAGCTTTATAAATTCACCTACTGCATTTCTATTGACATTATACAATAACAAATTTCACAAAATGTTGGAGGGGGGCCCCCCAAGGAGCCAATCCCCACTAAATCTCTAGCTATGCCCCTGAGTCCTACTCCTAACGAGCCCTGAACTTCTTATGTTAGCCAGATTCCATTTTATAACAAGAACACTGTGAAATGCCAGCATCCATCATGGTTTCTTGATTCGTAAAATACATTTTTCTTGTATATTTGATTATGATGACATAGATTG
>VCCN01002867.1:7811687-7824093 GCA_006491835.1 Architeuthis dux
CGAATTGAGTTCAAAAAGCTATTGGGTGAATTGTAATTCCCCTACTGCATTTAACATTATACAATATCCGCGGCCTCCACTGCACTAAATGTTAGGGGGGGGCTCAAGGAGACAAGCCCCCAAATCCCCAGCTACGCCCCTGAGCTCAGCTTTAAAAACTCACTATAACGATCTCTATCGATATTGGCTACAGCCTACAATGTACAATACATATTTAAAACGTGCATTTCGTCATAACAAACAAAAGGAAATTGAACACTAAATAAATAAATTGTATGATTTATTTATTTTTCTTTCCCTCACGATAAAAAAAACGGAACAAAAAAAAATCGACACATCATTCACATATAACTTCCTATCCTACTTAATTTTTTTGTCGTCTCCACATTTCTTCCAGGTTAAAAATAGAAATGGTGCGCAAATAAATAGCAATCTTAAAACATTATTTCCTTTCTGAATATCTACACTTTAAAAGTAATTGTTATTAAACTAAGAAGGAATCAACACAAAGTTGCAGTTACAACATCAACAGAACTGGGGGAAGATGCAACATTCAACAAGGAAGAATGCGCTAACTCCAGGCAAGATCGCGCGAATAAAAGAAACCTTTTCATCTTGCGATTATCAAAGCGAATCGAGTGTGCGTGGTTAGATTTCACTCAGATATCAAAGAAAGAGGCAAATAATAATAATAATCGTGATATCATCATAAATAAACTGCACAACGGATTTCTAATACCGTATTTCACAATGTATAATACGCTTTTTCCCCCGAAAATTTTAGAGCTAAAAAATCCAGATCAGAATAAGCTAATTTTTGCCATGATAATTCTAAACCAATTGAAAACTTTGTCTCAATTTTAAGAGTAAAAAGAATTACAAGAGCTACCTACAATATCGAATCCGTGAATCGAAATAAAAGTAATAACTTAAAATTTAAAATCGTTTGATTGGGAAAAAGAAAATTAATGAGTCTAAAAATTATTGAAAAAATAAAAATTAATTTAACCAGATTTTAGTTATAGCGATTCGTTGAATTTTTAAAATTTTATTTACAACGTAATAAATAATAAAACAGTAGAAAAAGAATCATCCAGTAAATAGATTTTTTTTAATTACAAAGAAATTAAGAATTATTTTTCTTATTTAACAAGTTTTGTTTGAGTGTAACAGTAAAGGCTTAAGAGAGATTACGTTTCTTTTGACACCCCCACCCAAAAGCAAAACTATGTAAAAGAGAAAAAAGTAAGAAAATCCCCCACTTTGAAAAATTGCTTTTTTTGTTCGTGATGAAAAGCAATACAATTGAATTTGAATGTTTCAAAACCTTTTAAAAAGCACACACAAAATCAAAACTTACTGTATGTAACTTAAACTTATATACAACAAAAACTAAGAGCAATTCTCCTATATAGTGAATATAATCAAAAACTTGAAATATTGCACCATTTTCTCAAAGGAAAGATTTTTCATTCGTTTGAGAATCTTTAGGTTATTTACACGGTTAGAACGACAGAAATGCACACTAATATCGTTTTAAATTATTGCGGAATGAATACTTTAAAACTAAAAGTTGTAAAGGTTTTTGTAGATTAAAGAAAAAAAAAATCAAAGAATCCTTTCTTTCAAAACAATTATAGCTTCGATTCTTGTTGTAGTGAATACATTGTATTCAATACAATAAAAGGATTATTTTTTTCTGCAAGTATAACATTTAAAAAGGAAGAAATGGATCGAATCCACTGTTGATTTTATTTAAATGAAAAATGATATTGATTTTTTTGTCAAAGAATTGGAATATCGCCAACTGCTTTAAAATATAACTTAAATTTATAACAATAAATACAGAAAATGTTCACGATTTCTGACCTTTAAAAAAATTCTATAAAAATTTCTTTGTTGTGGAGTTATTTCATGCATTGCAAGCTATTTAGTTAGACTCATGTTATACACCCGGCATTTGGGCTCTAATTTGGTCGGATGTATAGCATTTGCGATTTTACATGAAAAACAGACAGGGTTTGTTTTTTTTTTCATTTCAATCTGCACATATTTTGATGCTGATAGAATATAGTTAAGTAAAGAAAAGATTTATTGCATAAGTACAAATAAGACGAAGAGAAAAGTTATACAACAAAGAATAATAACGTGAAGCTATTCAACCGATGTTACAGGAATCAACAACAGGAGAAGCTTACTGCATCGTTTGAATAGAAATATTCTTGTAGAAGATTAAAATAAGGAAATTGCAATTTTAACTCATCTCTGTTCCAAATTGAATACCATAACAAACGACTATTAAATAGGGAAGAATAAAGCGTTTTTGTGGTTTGTTTAAGGAATACAGATGGTATATCTTGCTAATTAAGTAATATAGACAAATGAAATAAGCGTGAGGGTTTTACAAAAACGTGTTTGATTGTCGTATGTGACAACTAAACAGAACACTAACAACATTACGCTGAGAAGAATAACCGAACTCCCGTGATCAACAAAAACAATTCCGACCTGTTTTTACTTGTGTGTTGTCTCTTCGATGAGTTTTTAACCTCTACACGGCTGAAATAATTCTATTCAAAAACAATTCCAACAGTATCTTTAAGTAAATAATTATATATAAGCAAAGAAAACACTGTATCTTGTATACACACGCACCAAAAACATACGGGTAGATAGCGCATAAGATAAACTCCCGGCACAAAAACAAAATCACGAAATTTCTTCAGTCGAGAACAGAATATAAACAATTATATTTGACAATGTGTTTTTAAACTTAATTTTTTTTTAAATAGTTGTTTTAAGGAATTTTTTAAAAAATACTGGATCAGGTAAATGGACATTTTTAAAACAAAAATAAAAGCAACAAGGAGGTGTGTTTTTTTTTTTAATTTTAAATTTAGGGAGAAAAAAAAAACCTACGCAAATTTAACTTGACGGATTTTTGGGTAATAATGGTTTTTTTTAAAAAAAAACAAGTAAAATGAGGATGTGATGGTTTTCATGAAAATTCTACACGAAATTATTTTCAGTTTGATATTTGAGAAAGATTGAAAACTTTAGAGGGTTTTTTTTTAAGTAGTCGATCGATCGTTCGATCTCTCGTGAATCAATATTTCCTTCTTTTCCCTACCAACTGTAAAAATAATTCACAATCACATCATAGCTTGTTTTTGTGAGATGTCAGACCGATTTTGAATTGGATTTCCATTCCTCTAAAAAGAAGAAAAAAAGGATGGATCCAATCACGAAATAATAATATCAATAATTCTATAATCCAGTGATCCAAGATTTGCGAAAGAGACAGTACCCTCTCTCTATTTGATTTGGTTAGGATCGTAGCGGGCACTTAGTTGGATTTAAGGGCTAGAATTCCAGATATTGCTATTTCGCTAATCTTAGATATTTTGGTATTTTTATTTTTATTTTTCGAATTTGCGAGTCCAGTGTTGCCGAATCAGATTATTTTAAAATTCTGGATTTCCACAATCGAAAAAAAATATCAAAATTGGCAACCTGCGGGTTCAAGACCTGAGAAGCCACAAAGTAGAAGTATGGTTGTTGATGTTGAAGGCCTTTTTCGTTGTTTCTAACCAGCTTCTGTACGACTAAAAATGGATTTCTTTAAAATTCAGTGTTTACAATCACATATAATTTCAATATAAAGCAAATAACGTCTAATTATATTATATCACGGATTGGATCCAACACCAGAAGCGCAAAAAAAAAAAAAAAAAAAAAAAAAAGAAGCGATCTTGTTGGAATCGGTAACTTCAGCAGAGAATTTTAGAAGCTTTAATTTTCAAACATCTAAAATCCAAATTTAGTAATTCATTTAATTTATCTTTCATAAAATTAAGATAATAATACTTTTAAAAGTTAAATAAAAACGAAATATGCAGATGTTGCTTGAATTCACTTTTGTTATTTCCAATGATCACTTACACCAGGCAACATGTAAACAAAACTAAATCGTATCAAAATGGATTGATAACTTCTTGCAAGAGCGACTGTCTTCTTATTTTTAACCAGAGGGTATTCCCAGATTCCGAAACAGTTTTCAAAGATTGTGTGTACATAAACAACTAAAATGTAAAAGACGTATATAGACATTCTTTTAAAAACGAAAATCCGAATGAATAGAAACGTTTTTTTCTCTTTTTTTAAAGACACATGGCACATGTAACGTAAAACGATTGCTATAATTGAATATAAAAGAGTAGAGAAATGTTAAACTAAAACAAAAACAAAAAAGAATATAGGATAAATAAATAAAGAAACACAAAAGAATATACCAAGTAAAATAAATAGACAATTTCAGCCAAAAAAATGCCCGAGCTTGTTGCTTCACACTTAAAATGAAAGGAAATATTCCTTCTAAAAACAAAAGCGAATATCATGTAAATTGTAAAAGAATTGGATTTTAAGAATTGCGTGGGTCCACAAAAAAAAAGCAAAAGTTGTGACAGAAAACAAAAAGGATTTAAAATATACAAAAAAGAAAGGAAATAAATAAAGGAAAGGAATTCTTTCAGCGGTAATTAATTAGTAAGCAAGTAAAGTACTTACTTATTTTAAAATACTTTTTTTTATAGGAGGAAGCGAAGAAAAGCACACACGCATCTGTCTATCTACTCCAGAGTAACATGATGTTGTGTATGTATGAAATGTATTACGGTTGTTGTGTTGCGTTCAACTTGGCCACAAGAAGAAGCAATCAGCAGCAGCAGTAGCCGTCACTCATTGTGACCGTGACGGGGGCGGTGGCAGCGACCGTGCGGGAACGGAGAGACAGGGTTGCTAGTTTAGCTATTTTATGGCCAAATCTGGCCTTTTTGAAAAGCATTTGGCCATGAACATTTTGGTTTATCCATACAGCCCTGAATAGTGCGGTTTTGATTAGTGCGGGATTTGATGTAGTACGGTTAAGGTATTGCTACAAATGTTGCACAATTGTACAATTTAATCTAACTAACTATAAGCTGGAAAAAAAACAATATAATAATACCTGAACAGTGTGGTTTTGAACAGTACAGACAATTTTGGAACAAATTAACCGCACTAATCAAGGTATACCTGTATTTAATTTTTGGCCAGAATTTGGCATTTTTTCAGAAATTGAAAAAAAATTTTGGCAAGTAATTTTTGTGCTTTTTTAAGACCGTTTCCTCAGGAAATTTCTCAGTTTGAAATAAAGTCAATTTTTTAAGGTTATACACGGGGGTTCTTTTTACAATGTAATTGTATTGATAAAACGGAACCCTTACTCTCTGCCATTCGTACGGAACAAAAAAGTTGACTTTGTTGCAGTAGTATTTTTAATAAATTCTTATTTTTGGTGTGTACTGCGGTATTGCAATGTTTTATAAACAATTTTGGCATCTAGCCATTTCTGGCCATTTGTTGCGTGTTTTTGGCCAGAAACGTCTCCAACTATCTGGCAACCCTGCGGTGAGAAGACGTTGACGGAGACGATGGCAGCAGTAGAAGCAGCAACTACCGTCTTTTCTGTGCTTGATTCCTCCCCCTCGTTTTTCTTCACTAGCTTTCACTCTTTCCTTCTTACTTTTTCTTTTCTATTTTGCTATTCTTCCTCTACCTCCCTCTCTCTCACTTCCTCCTTTATCTTCTTCTTCTTCTTCTCCATAAACGTCTTTCTTCTCCTCTTTGCCATTTGTCTCCATCCTTTTCTCAGCACTAGTTCTGTTTTATTCTTACCGAAATATTTGTTTTTTAGATTTTCTTTTAACTCTTTCTTCTTTCTTTTCTTACTCACTTCTCAAATAACTTCTTTCTTTCTTTTTTCTTTCTTTCTTTTTCTTCACTTCTCGTTTTTATACCGCGTTATAACGCGTTTCGTTATAGAGCGCTTCGCGATATAACTCAGGTGGATGGTGGACCGCAAAATATTAATCTAGCTCCAAAAGTGCTAGATCTAACTTTAAAAAATGGCTAATTTGTCAACCCTGGTTATCGCTGCTCGATTATAACGAAGATGGCTTTCTTGGACCCCAACACCCGCGTTATAACGGGAGACGCTTGTATTTTGTATAATAATTTTCTTCATTTTCTATTCCTCTTTGTTTCTTTGGTGTATTCAAATTTTTCTTCTACTTCAGAATTTTTACACCTGAGGTATTAATTTCTTTTCTCTCTCGTTCAATGTATCTATCAATTAACCTACTTATCAATCAATATTTGATCTGTGTTTTATTTCAACTAGTTTGAACCAATCTTATTTTTATCAATCAGCAACATCTCTTCATGTCCATTTTATTTCTTTCTACATATTATAAATCATCAACCAAAACTGTCAACATCAACAAAGGTTTCTTCAGTTTTTAAGTGGGTCTGGCTAGCTGCCTATGTATAACGCGTACAGGCCACACCAATGGAGATAGAAGGCTGAAAATTTAAACATTTACTCCTTATTATGTCTAGAAAAAAACGTTTTTGGTGGTTGTTATTTTAATTCCCCGCTAAATAGATTTTTGGTGAGGGGTTTAACTTACAATATAGGTTTATGCTAAATTGGTCCCTTAGTTTGTGTCCGGCTGCCTTCATGCTTGTTTTTTTTAAAATTCAGACTTCTTAGTGATCACTGCCCATCAAAAGATAAAGAGAAGTAACTTATTCATTGATCACCCTTTTTTCCATTTTTTTAAATTGATCACCCCCAACATGTCATGCTGTCAAAATATGTTGGTTGTGTGACGGTTTCTATTGAGTGACTAACCAGACCGGTCTACATATCTATTATTGTTTATGCCAGTAGACTTATATTCATATCTATATCTTTACTCTGCATATTAATTGTTTCAGAAACATTCTTCATCTGGCAATTTTAAAACATAATGGATGAAAGTAACTCTGAAAATCATTCTTGGAAGTCTGATTTTTATCATAAATAATAGGTATGAATAAAATGGACAAAAATTTCAGCGTGAAATTGATGTGAGAAATTTTTTTAAATCTGCCAAAAATCAGCATATTATTCGATTTTAATAAAATCTTCGATATTTATTAAAGGGCAAATTTTTAAAAAAATAATTTTCCATTCCAAATTTTGGAGAAGAACAATTCTTTTTCATATGATTCCTACCCCACCTTTTATTAGTTTGATGATTTATCTATTTTATATAATGATGCTTTTGTTGATTTTTACACATTTTACAGATAGATCCCTGGAGATACTAATTATGTTTATCTTTTTTAGAATAACATCCAGGAACTGCTGTAACGGAACTCTTACTTTGGGATTAAGAAATAAAGGAAAATTAAATAAAATAATTATATTTTCGGAAATCTTTTAGTTTTATTCGATTAATTATCATTCAGGCTTTTGATCTGTGAAAAAAATTATTTTTTCACTCAATATTATTTTTTAAAAATATTTTTCATCATTTTTATCGATTTATTCTGATATCTTATAAATTTTTGAAATGCATATTTTTTATTCTTTCTATGTCTTGGTTCGACTGAAACTTATATAAAAATATTATAACAAGAATGAATAATTAAATATAGTGAAATGATGAAAAACTATTTACCGCCTGTATTTTTAATATATTTTATTCTGTTTATGTAAATTGACTGCTATTTCAAATTATGGGTGCTGCAGGCGATAGCATTCCTTTTTTTGCACGGCGCAGATGTCGTGCATTTTAATCTTGTTTATTTTTTCCACTCAAATATATGTGTACTGCATTGTCTACCATACATTTTTTTTAATCCGATGTCGCTTAAACGCTTGAAATTTTCTTTCATTTTTGTACACATTTTGTTCAATACCTAATAAATAAAGTATAAATAAATATATTGTATAAATAAATCAATAAATCATATAAAGTATAATAAATCATATAAATTATAAATAAAGTATAATAAATAAATCTGTTTATGCTAAACACTGTTATGAAAGTAACTCTGAAAATCATACTTAGAAGTAATCAATATTAAAAATGCAACTTATTTCATGAAGATTTCTTGTTTGTTAGTCGCTACCTGTTCACACCTTTTTGTATGTTCAATGTCTACTAATTTGTAGTGATCACTGCCCAACAAAAGGCAAGAGAAGTAACTTATTCATTGATCATCTTTTTTTTTTTAAATTGGAGACATTACCCTATACCTAGTTCCCCAAACCAAGCCATACCATATACCTAGTTCCCAAAACCCATTCCCATCACTGCTCACCACCCATATCTTTCTATCTCTTTATGTATCTCTTTGTCTTTCTATCTCTCAGACTCTTTCTGTCTCTCTCTCCACACATACATACAAACATACATGCACATAAAGAGGGTTAGACTAATTGATGAGGGGAGCTGGTGGGAGATACTGATGGGAGTCTTATTTTGTGTCTGTGATTAAAATTACTGGTTGTTTAAGGATATACTCTTTTTCTATTTTAGTAACTTTTGGTGAGTTTTTATCAACCTGCAGTAATAGCAAGTGAAATTTTAGTGGTTAGACTAATTGCCGAGGGGAGAAATTTCGGTAATCAGTAAATGTTTAGTAAAAATCTGTAATCAGTAGTTTTTCGATAAATTCTGTGATGCTGTGAAATTTTTTAAAATATTCACAAAGAGAATCTAAATGCAAGCACTTCAATGATATTTTATTCACCACTTCAGGATCGCATTTGAACACGTAAACCCACCTTGAACCAGGCCTTCTCACCTAGGGTGAGGGTGTTTGAAAGTTGGAACCTTATAGTCAATAAAGGATAATGGTGCAGTACAATTGTTTTATGTAACCCCAACTTAATGTTCCCATATAAAAAGATGGTATTATTCTTCATTTGTAACAGGGTTGTCATTAAGATATATTCCGAATATACCCCCCCCCCCTGGAAAAGTGACAATGGATGCCCATGTCTCTGGACTAAAATTTTACTTGCTATCGCAGCATAAGGTCGATAAAACTCACCAAAACCGACACTAGTTAACGAGAGAGCCTCTTAAAAACATCTAAAAAGTTTTTTACAATTTTGTGTGCTTTCAGTCCATGAGACCTTCATTCCTTCAGGAAATTTGTCAGTTTTGGAAAATGTTAATTTTTTAGGGGTTTTTTTTTTTTTGGGGGGGGGGGTTCTATTACAATGTAACTTTAATGCTAAACTGGACCCTTACTTTCCGCCATTAGTATGGCAGTATAACTTCAAAGTATTCAGTTATTTCCCTTGTGAAGGTTACAAAATTTCTTTTGCTTTCATTAAAGGGTACAATTTAGCGTGACGTCACACAGATATGCAATCTGTCGAAAAGTTTATGAAGCGAAGCAGTAACAATATAATTTATATATTTACTTCTGTTTTTCTTCCATGAATTCTCTTATTTCTTTATATTATTGCGCCATTTTTAACACTGAGTGTGTGAAATTTTTACACTCACACCTCCCATGTGATATCAGCATAATTTCAATCGGGACCATCTTCGCTAAGTTGTGACCATTAAATTTCATTTTGTTCATATCTGTCTTATAACCATACTCTGTTCCAGCAATGGAAATGAAGGGGGAGGGGGGTACAGCATATACCTACTTCTCAAGGTTATTTTGGATGTTCAATGTCTACTAATGGAAACATTATTGTATACCTAGTTCCCAAAACCAAAACTTACTGTATACCTAGTTCCTAAAACCACAACTTACTGTATACCTAGTTACCAAAACCCATTTCCATCACTGCTTTGTTCATATGAATAATTGTCAGATATATCATATGCAAGAATATAGACATAACAAGGATCAACTTGATCTTTTAACATATATGCACAACAGCCAACCGACATGATTCACGCAAATATACCATCCTTGTCCTTGAATAAATGGTCAACAGGCTTAGAATGTTTTTCCTTGCTCTTTGTTATCAAATCCTTCTTGACACTTTGTTTCTGACATCATTGTGGCTTTCACTTTATCAAAGTAACATCATTTTTTTTCTTTACATGTACGCACTGTATTCATGTATAAAATGTACATTATCTATCTATCAATTGATCTTAGGCTGTTCATATCTATCTATCTACTATCTATTGATCAATCGATCAATCTTAACCTGTTCTTACCTATCTATTTAAGCCTCTTCTATCTATCTATCTAAGCCATTTCATATCTATCTATTATCTACTAAACCTGTTCATATCTATCTATCTATCTATCCCTGTTCATATCTATCTATCTAAGCCAATTCATATCTATCCATCTATATTTATATTTACCTGCTAATATCTATCTAAGTCTGTTCATATCTATCTATCTATCTATTTATCTATCTATATTAGTCTGTTTGTATCTATCTATCTAAGTCTGTTCATAACTATCTATCTATCTATCTCTGTTCATATCTATCTATCTATCTCTGTTCATATCTATCTATATCTATCTATCTAACTAAGCCTGTTCATATCTATCTATTTATATTCACCTGTTCATATCTAGCTATTTATATTAATCTGTTCATACCTATCTATCTAAGCCTGTTCATATTTATCTGTCTATTTATATATCTATCTTATTACGCAGATATTTATACCCTGTATCACAGATTTTAGTTGTGAGCAAATGCACTAACTGCTGTTGGGGAAAGAAGATTGTGTTGCTTCATCTTCCAACTAAATAGGACCTGTCTGCTTTTAAAATCAGCATTCAAAATCCTATTATTTATTTTGACTTGAACACCAACTACAAAGGCAAATGCATAACTGTTAGCTATTAATCAGGCTCCTTTCATAGATAGATATGCTAATTGTGTATTGCAGATTTTACAAGTAAATAAATGTACCGAGTTCAAGGATATAGAAAGATCATGTAATGACAACCCCTCCAGCAGAAAAAAGTCAACTTGCCTTGGAAATCAGCATTCAGAATTTTAACTTTCAGCTGCACTTGAACATTGATTATTGACACCAGGGCAAAACTTGTTACCGTTTTTCATTCATAGATAGATAGATAGATAGATAGATAGATAGATAGATAGATAGATAGATAGATAGATATGAATAAACTTAGATAGATAGATAGGAACAGACAGATAGATAGATATGAACACAGACAGACAGATAGATAGATAGATAGATATGAACAGACAGACAGATGGATATGGACAGAGATAGATAGATAGATAGATAGATAGATGTGAACAGACCTAGATCGATAAGTAGATAGATAGATAAGGTGCCCGTTATCACAAGGGAAACATATTACATGGTCACTTGTTTAATGAAGTTTCAGACAAGGGTATGATTAGAATAATTAATTGGAGAAAAAATTATGAACATATACTTGTGTGTGTTAGGTGGGGGTTGATTGTCTGCATGTATGTGTATGTGTTCCTTACTGTTTCAGCCTATTTTAGGAATAAACACACTGAAAATTGCAAATAACCCACTGGGAAATGTCCAGCTGATAAATTCCATTCATATTCCTCCTCCAATAAGATCCTTGTGTCATACTTGATAGCATTTTCACCTGCATAAAGGATAAACAAATCTACATGTGTAACAGATGTACTGATATAGATTTTACACCATACATGTTTAAATCTACAATCACTAAAGCTGTGTAGTCTGCATACACAGAGATTAGATGAACCGAGACGGTCGCTTAGGGCACAAAAATCTTAGGGGTGTAATCCAAATTGAAAAAGTTAGAATACAACGAAAGGTGCAAATTTTAGGTCTTGTGCCGGCCCTGTGCGTCCATCACCTGTTGATGAAGTTCTTGGAACCATATTCTTCAATTTCCTTTCCTCTTTCTTCCTTTTCTTCTTCTTCTTTCTTGTTTTCCCCCCTTTTTTTCTTGTGTTTTGTGAGTGAATTTTTGTTTGACTAAATTCTTCACACACACACACATACGCATGTGTGAACAGCCATACATACACACACTCACACACAGAAAGAAATGCACAGTAAGTTTTTATGTATAAAGTCATTAACTTTGGACAGCCTTTCAAGGTCAAACTTACTGTCAGTGGCTTGCAAGACTGAAATTAACCACTGTACAATGAGCTTAACATCAAAATAAATAGGTACCATATTTGCTGATATGTAAGATGCACAATTAAATAATAAAAAAAACATGTCTGGTTAGTTACTCAACAGAAACCGTCACATGACCAATGTCTTTTGGCAGCAGGCAGTGTTGGGGGTGATCAATAAAAAAAAAATTAGAAAAAGGGTTGATCAATGGATAAATTACATCCTCCGCCTTTTGTTGGACAGTGATCACTAAAAAAGTCTGAATTTTCAAAAAAAAAGAATGCGTTAATGCTGCCGGACACAAACTAAGTGACCAATTTAGCATAAACTTACATTGCAAATTGAATCCTGCACTAAAAACCTATTTAGAGGGGAAGTTTTCAAAATAAAAAAACAATGTTTTTTCTAGACATAATAAGGAGTAAATG
>VCCN01002867.1:7984479-7996612 GCA_006491835.1 Architeuthis dux
TTACTTGTCCTAGGTAGATATATTATTATTGTGGGGAAATTAAAAAGAATAAAACTAGATTTTCTTTTTCAAGCCAATACTTTAACAAAGTTCTATTAGCTTTATTTATTTAAGTTATGTTTGTTTATATGTTAAATAGTGCCAGTTTAGCTATGATGGTAACGAGTGGTCCTATTTGAATATCATGACATCAGCCAAAAGAAACAAATGAACAGAAGTGATGCAATGGAGAAAGGAGACATGTTTAATGGTACAGGACGTTTCCCGTTATAACACGAGTGGATGGTGGACCCTAAATATTAAAATATGTCCCAAACAGCTAGATTTAGCTAAACATGGCTAAATTGGTCGCGGCTATAATATATCGTTTTCTTGGATCCCAACACCCGCGTTATAACGCGGGAGGCTTCTATTTGGTATTTTTATAGAGTGGTAGGTAAATCTTTTAGTCTTTTCTATGAAAATCAAATCACAGCATTACCATATGTACTGGCCTAAGAGGGGAAATGTTTCCATATTATTACTTTGCATCCAATATGCTAGTATTACTAATACGCAAACGAGTTGGTTTGGGCTGTGCAGTTTGGAGCTTACCATGAACAGTAGTTTGAAAAAGATCTCCGGTAAAACATGTCATATAGGTCCACAATTTGGTTAATTAGTTTCATTTCAATGAATTAGAATAAATGCAATTTTTACCCCCACCGCATGACGACTTAACATATCTAAACCCTTCAGTGCCAACGTTTTTTTTCCTGACCTATGTAGACCAAAAATAGAACAATGGGAATCACCTAGAGACTAAATAGTATCGTTGGAAAGCAGATATTAGTCAGAGCAGTGTGCGGAGGACAAAATGAAGACAAGGTGCGAATTCAAAAACGGGGACGTTACGTAATTAACGCTGTTTGGCATTTAACAGGAAAAGTAGCCTAAACGTTAATTAATCAAAAAGTTAAATTAACTCAGGATAAAAATATAATTAATGAGTATCTAGAATTTAAAAAAAACTGCTAACTAGTTCTCAAGCTTTTAGTCTACTGACAAGTTTTAAAGAGACATGGAATGAATGCTTTCATTTTGACTCGCGTGAATTAACCCCCTCCCCGTTCAAGCAAACTCTAGTTTGGCAAGCTTTCGAAAGAGCAAGCTTAACCTTCGAGAACAAGAAAATCCCATTAGTCCTAAAAAGGTATTAAACCAAGGCACCCTCCCGATATTCACCTAAGGAACTGAAACATGAAATCAAACCGAAAGATCGACCCTCAAACTGAGAACCATGCTCAACATCACAGTATATTATAGAGAAAAAACAGGGACATCACAGAATCCATTAGAAAACTCAAATGGCAATGGGCTGGTCATGTTGCAAGAATGTCGGACAACCGCTGGGCATTATGACTCACAACGTGGATCGCCAGAGATTATATGCGAAACTGGCCGGCAAAAAATAAGATGGTGTGACGAACTAGACAAGTTCAGAAAATATTGGCAGCGCGACGCCCATGATAGAGACATCTGGCGTCCAATTATAGAGACGTCTGGTGAAGGTCCATGTCCAACGACGGACGCTAAAAGGACGATGATGATGATATAACATCGTCATTTATCAGCCTAGTTTATATTACACTGAAACCTTTTAAAACTGTTTTTGTTCCTGGATAAGAAGTCTTATTTTCTGATTGATTCTGTCTAAAATGTATTAAAGAAAATGTCAATTATTCCCTTCAAACTTTGCTTTTGTGACCAGGACTGATAATTTGATATCTGCTTATTTTCAATTGGACAACGGGCGAATCTGCATATTTTTTTTAATCACATAAATTAAGAAAAACAATTTACATATGAATATCACTGTACTGGCCACCAAAGCAAAGTTTGAGGGAAATAAAACGCCATTTGCTATACTTTTTACACATAAGCAATCAGAAAATAACACTCACAAACCAAGAAAAAAATCACGGGTTGCACGGTGGCTAAAGAAGACTGACTATGTTGGAATTAAATGAGTTCCTTCTTGCCAAATCATCTAGTCTTTCAGACCCACAAATGAAAGCTCTACAGTTTAACTCAAGGTTGTCTATCCAGTGATGTAGATACTGAGCAATAACATTGGTATTTTATAATTATGAGAGGAATTTTTACGAGTATGAGAATGTTTTTGTAAGGACTGGAGTACTTGATCTGCCGATGTTGAGGCCTTAATTGAGGAGGTTAAGAGTAATACAAAAAGATGCATAAATGTTTGTTAGGTTTACAAGCATTTAAACAATAATGTCCAAACATGGGGTCTGGAGTATGTGTGTGTGTGTATATATATATATATGCAAACAAAGTTTAATAAGCTTATAAAAGATTGCAGACAAATTCGTAAACACAGACAGAAAACAAACGCACACACGCACATACAGACAGAGAGAGAAAGAAAACACGGAAACCAAAAACACACAGAAACCAAACGCCCATACCGCAAACAAATTCTTCCTATATGTGGTCACAAAAAATTATAGGCATATATCAAGATATGAAATATCACAAAGTATCCGATTTGCAGATCCGATCTCATTATAATTTAATGTTATTTCATCTCATTCTTAGTTACATTAATTTGTAGAGCAATACATTAACCGTACTACATCAAAACCCGCACTATTCAAGGTATTCCTGTATTTGGAAGTGCTATTAATATTAAAGATGTTTAACCCTATCATTTCTGAATAAGAAAAAAAGAAAAACAGTATGCATAGAAATAATCATGCAACAAGTGGATGACCTCTACACTATGAGTGTGTACGTGTCTCTAGGTGAACTTGGCTGTAATGGCAAAAACAGAATATCAGTTTTATGGTGGGAAATTAGCGACAATAAAATCTTTTGCTATTCAGAGGTTTTTTTTATTGAATGAACATCTAAAAAAGTCAAGAATGGGAAAAGAATATATAAAATATATTCAGGAGTTGTTTTCATTGTGTTTCAACCTCTTTAAACTATGGGAAAACTTTCTTTCATAGAAATGTGTGTTGACTTCAGCTCAGCTGGTTGGTTGGTTGGTTCCATTTATAGATTCTGAGTTCTAAAGTTAAAACACCCACCTATATCAACTTTACAATTTTTTTCACACAAATAACGTTTTTACAAGGTTAATATGTAAGGTTTCAACAAGAAACTATTTTGTACATCTGTTATTCATAAAACTGGAGGATTTTGAGTGTCTTGTTACCACCCAAGAGTATGTCATTAAAATAATTAAAAAACAAAAATAAAAACAAGAGACAAACAAACGACAAATAATAAACAACAAACAAGAAACAACCGACAAAAAAGAAGCAAGAAACGACAAGCGACAGCCATGAAGCAAGCGACAGCCAAGAAACAAACGACAACCAAGAAACAAACGACAACCAAGAAACGACAAAAAAGAAGCAAGAAACAACCAAGAAGCAAGAAACAACAAACGACAACCAAGAAACAAGCAACAACCAAGAAACAAGCGACAAAAAGAAGCAAGAAGAAACAAGCGACAACCAAGAAAGAAACAACAAACAAGAAAGAAACAAATGACAAATAAATTACAAATAAACAAACGACAAACAAACAAACGACAAACAAACAAACGACAAACAAACAAAACCCCAAATGTTTTTACCAATGATTGAAACTGTTCTATTCAATAATCTCTATCACATACTAAACATGAAGATGCCAACACTAGTTCTCATAAACTCATTTGGAGAAAAAAATGTAGACCATTCCAAATTATCAATATAATTCTTTTAAAATCCATGAAAGCTATAAGGTCAGCAACTCAGAATTCAATATAATCAGTGAGAGATGTAAGAAAAGAAAACAGCCTTAGAAGTCCCAAGTACTTAGCAGGTGAATGGTTTTATCAAAGTAGCCCCTTCCTTGTTATCAAATCTTGTACTTTTTAAGAAGCATATGAAACCTAATAAAATCTGTGAAGATAGAAATTAAAATTGATGATTCTTCAATACTTGGCAAAAGAAAGCAAAGATTATTTAGTATTTTCAAGATTATTCATGCAAAATAAACAGGTCCCTATCTTTCTAATGTTGTGACTTTTGGCATGATCTTTGATAGTTTATGCAGAAGATGAAGCTTTAGTTACAGCAGTTGCTATCATAATCTAGAAATCGAAAACAAGAGGCAATTCTACTCGGCCTTGTTTTCAGCTATATTTGAATAGCTTTTCAACGTCTGATTGTCTTTATCTGTGGGGGTTTCGAGATAAATGCCTTCCGTGAGCTAATATTTAAATGTCATTTGCAGCTAATAAGTAGCTAATTATTATCAAAATGTAGAGAAGAGGAATATTGGTCCAATAACTGTTGGTTTACCAGTTCGTCTATCCAGAGGGCAGTTATCTGGCCCCGTACTTCTATGAATACAGCAGGTTTTACAAGTTGAGAACAACCCACCACAACTGCTTTTGAATTTTCCGGTTCAAAACGGAAAACGCGATAAGCAATTCCAACTAGGTACCAAGATCCCACGCCTCGCTTAAACTCTTTGAGACACATTTCGTTTACACTTTTAACTACTACACAATCTGTTGATCAGCCTGCGTAGTAAACAAAATGGTGGCACAGAATATAAACCTCTGTGCTCCTAGCTCAGGGGGTCGGCAACCTTTTTGCCTCTGCGGGCCGGGTCGTGTATTAATGGGTAGTCGGTGGGCCAGATAATAAAAAGCTAGAAATGTGGAAATTATCCATCTAATATTTTGCTTCAAATCAACGAATAACGCATGCTAGAAGATCATATGTGCTTAACCAAGAATGCCAATTAGTCATCAAAGAACACAATTTAGTCACGATTTATTTCAATCAAGATATCATTTAAATCTATTAAATAGACACAGAATCTTTAAAACAAAAAGTAAGCATAGCATTCCAATATTTCTTGCGGGCCGGATCTGGCCCGCGGGTCGTAGGTTGCAGACCCCTGTCCTAAATATATGAAGATAAAAAGGTAGTATTAAAAATGACCCACCGTGCAGATACCAACACTTCAAAAGTGGGATGAAATTTAACCCGCGATATTTCAAAGAGTTAAGCACTAATACGTATCCCGCCCCAAACAAAAATTATGCGTCTTTCAGCGCATCTCTATAATCACTTGCAAGAGCAATGAGAAAAAAATCTGACCTTTCTTAAAAAAAAAAAAAAAAATATTTCGGTAGACATCAAAGTGAAAGACGATATAAAAGAAAGTACAGCACAAAGTACATCTTTAATGACAAAACCGGATTAACACTAATCCTAACGTGTTTATCCACAGTCCCACCTCCATCCTATAACCTTCCCCAGTTGTCAATGTCGCAAAATTATCATCATACTCTTGACGGTACATGTCATCTGCATAATAGACGGAAATATGCCTGATCACAAACTGTCAATTCAAATATTCAGGATTCGTTTGAGCCACAATAGAAGATTTTCTGTGTGAGCAATTGAATAAGAAATTTAATCCACAAGAAGAAAGCTAACGATAAGCACATAATGTGAGCAAAGTGGGCATATAATTCGCAAAATTGATGGTAAATAAAGAGATTATTTATTTACAGTGTTTCATAAAGGACGCAACCCTAAGGATAAGAGGGTAGAATTTACGCGGACGTAAATCTTATGCTACAATATTAGTCATGTATCAACACTGTAAAGCCTCCGTCTCTTAAGAGACAACTCCCAAATGGAGTATAGACCCGGTTTTTGTTGTATGCGTCAGCTTAGTGATCTTTGCAAGATTCAAGTCTGGTCGAGACCAGGACTTTATCCATACAAGTTTTTTATGATCACCCCCTTGGCAGGATGCAAGTCCACCGAAGGGATACCCCCACCCTAATCACACAGCGTACTCAATTAGCTGCTGGAAATTTATCCTAATGAAGAGTTTTCCACTCTTCGCTCATACCGGGAATCGAACCCTTCTGTGTGTGAAGCAAACGTGCTAACCATTACACTATCCGAACGGACTGTCAACACTGTACTCAACAGTATTTACCTGGTGAAATCATGCGCTAGCCTCGTTCGAGCATCCATTTCTTTGTGTTGTGTCAGCTATGTCGTTTTCTAATGTAATGTGCGGACACATACATCCAGATTGAAGGAAATCACTTTCAACATGTATTGTTAAAATGTATGTGTGATTAACTTCTTCTGGGTAATCTTTTTGCAATTTGTGTCTTTAAAAAAAAGAGTCTTTAGATTTAAAATAGTTTAAAAACAAGTTCTCAAAAAGACGGTTGCATCCTTTTTGAAACACCCTGTATGCGTGCAGGCAAAGTTTGTTGACTGTATGACACTCAGTAGAACCGTTGCATACTGTCAGCAGCAATCATCACGCCGGGAGTCCTTGTGACTGAGAGTAAAGATATGAAAAACTTAATAGCATTATATTTTTGACTGATCTAAGAAAGAATTGCTCGTAAGTAATCGATATTTGATTAAAAAGCAAGATGGTTTAGTTTGGTTAATAGTTCTATGTTTAATCACTTAAAGGACACTTTCGGTGGACATTAAGCTCGATGTCAAGTCACTTCCTACATAGAGAATTTATATTATAATTATTTTCAAATAAATAAGGGAAACTACTCAATAATTAACATTTAATATAACTGGGAGGTATTTTCCTTGAAAAATCAGATCAATATAATATAGATTATCGGGGTGAGCGCGAACGAAGACTCCACACTGTTATTAATATTATTTAGTTGCAAATTGGAATGGAAATTGCTTTATTCCCCAAGAGAACTTTAACGGTATGGCGCTAACAAAAATCTCGCCACGATGTGCCGTTTCTGCTGTATTACGGTAACCAATGTACAGAAATAGGATCATTATAATATAGATTCACATCAAGTATCGTTTAGCTTTCTTTTTTCAAAAACTTTTCCCCCTTTATTATGCTTTAAAATTGTCTAACGGGACAGGCTTTATTGCTAATCATGTACATATTTAACGAGCTTAGCTTAGTCCGACACAAAGCCACAATAATGAAGCACCCAGTGACGACCGAACTCATTACATTAGCAGTGCTTTGCAAGATTAGCTTGCTGAACTTTGTTTACAACGGCCGATCTGTTCTTATCGTGGATACATATACAGTAAACCCTCGCTATAACGAACTAATTGGGAGTAGGGGTCCGTTATATCCGATGATTCGGTAAATAAGTTCGGTAGTTCTCCGCATTTAACGAACATCGTTCGGTAAATCCAAAAGCAGTTCGGTTTCCCCTTGTTGCCCTATTTTCAACCTTACATCTGCATGCAAATGACTAATGTTATGTACAGCTCTATATAATAATAAATAAAAAGAAAGTTCGCTATGGTCCGTGAGTTCGCCGCATTTATCGAATTTCGTTCGGTAAATCCGAAGTCAGTTAGGATGTATCAACGAGTTCGTTAAAGCCAAAAGTCGTTATATCGAGGTTCGTTGTGAAAGTGATTAGCGTGTTATTCTCGCTACCAATTAGTGATTGTTCCTCACCGGGTACTCCATAAATGATTTCATTGGTAGAGTCCAGCCGTTTAGATTCTTTGGAAATATATACTAGTTAGCTAGTATAGCCAGCAGTTTTGCATTTGGGGGAAATTTTAGTTAGTGTTACAATAACATTAACTAGAAAGCACTCCGAGCGCATACCTCTGTTAACGCCGTTGTCCGGGGAAGTAATTGTTCATGGATCCGTCCCCAAATTCAATCACTTCTTCCGTATCCCATTGCTTACCCTTCCGCCATATTTCATTGAATACCTTTGGAGATATCGTGTGAACAGATATGAACCGTTGGCGACATTATGTAGTGTATACATAACTACGACGTATGAACAGGGCCGGTGCAAGGGTTTCATGCGTCCTAGGCGAAAATTAAAATTTGCTCACCCAGTTGTGCCGCCTAGGTTCGCCTAATGGCGCAAACATTTATATAGACTATGATTTAAAGGGACTAAGCGTTTATATGATAGGATGTGGACCACAACTGAAAGATATTTATTCTAATTGGAATTACGATGATAGTTTGGTGGTCGCCAATTAAGTGTGACGTGGGCTGCAACAGTCTGGATGTGGTGTGGACATAACTACGTCGTATGGACAGGGCCGGTGCAAGGGTTTCATGCGCCCCTAAGCGAGACGTTTTACCCTGAGGCGACCGCCTAGGTTCACTTAATGAACATTCTTTCCGGACCAATTATGTAAAAGTGGCCACTTCATTACCCGAAAAGGACACATTACAAAGTTTAAATCGAATTAAGATCAAACACAAGAAATTTAAAACAAAAAGGCCGAAGAAAGTACGAAAATTTACGAGTCCAGAGTTTGGCCATAGCAAATACACTTAGCACAATTGTCATTCTAATAAGAAAGAGAAAACGCTCACAAATTTGAATAAGACTAAGCCTGTGACAATGGCTTCAACCATTGGTTGTTCATCGAGTATTCTCGGGTTTACGTCCGCAGGCTGGTATACGTTACAAAGATTTCTGTTCAGTAAAATGAACAGTCCGGGAGGTGGCCGAGTGGGTATCAACACAGAGATTGAACTCGGCGAGCCGGGTTCAAATTCCGGCTTGGACAGTTTGTGTTCACTTTGCACTAATGCCCTTGGGAAAGACGTGAATCTCTCCCTCGGCTATGAGGAAAACGGCGAACGGGTGCTAAGCCAAAAATGTAGAAAACAGGTGTTATGAGAGTGGGTTGCAGGGGATCCAAAGGGGATCCTGGGAATTTCTTTGGATCTCAGGAAAGAAAACAGGCTGGCTAACGGAAAGGAACCCTGTAACCCCTAAAAAGAGACGGATAAAAAAACACTTCAGCAAAAACAGACTTCCATTGTGTCCTCCATGAAGCAGCGTGTGCGTGAAGAAGGACCGGGTACACAGTCTTGGCATGGCATGATGTTCAGTTAATCGGCGGCAGAGCAATCTTGCTGCATACATCACCTGGTATTCGCAGACGGTCACCCATCTGGCTCAATGTCGCTTACAACGCGATTTGGCCGTGTATTCTCAATCCTTTTTTGGCCAGAATCTCCTTAAGAGCTCTCAAGTTTCAGTCCAACCCCTTTGTCAAACAATGATACAACACGAACAGACAGAAAGTCATTTATTATTACTTCAGTCTATGGCCCCCTTCAAATGTGCCCCTCCCCCCTATAGGAATAACTGTGTTAGACTACGTTAACCGTAATAAATATCAGAGAGAGAGAACGAGAACAGACATACAAGATGACACAGACGAGAGGTAGAGAGAGGAGAGAGAGGAGAGACACACAGACAAGAGAGAGAGACACACACACACACAGACAGACAAACATGAGAGAGGGGCAGACAGACAGACAGGGGATGTATCAAATTAACTGCAAAAACAGAAAAAAAAAGAATTCTTTGAAGGCCATTTAAAATTTTTCTCTTTATTTAGAATGAAAATCCGACTTCCTGTTTATTGCAGAAATAAAAAGTCATAACATCAAACAAATGAACAACTACAAGCTAAAAAAACTTAATACTTTCAAATAAGCACCGAAATTTGAGAATAAACATAATAGAAAAAAAAAATATTGTGTGTGGGAGGATATTTTATTTATTGAGGAAATTACTTAAAGCTGTTACGAACAACGCCTTTCTAAGATTTCCTTTATTCATGTAGCAAATTTATATTCATCTGAATGGGTGTGATGATGACTCGCTGAATGCTGTATTATGTCAGTGTTAATACTTTTTTGATATTACGCATAAACACATTGGGAACATACATAATCTTGTTATACTTACAAATCTTACGCAGAGCGATGATTGATGTTAGAAACTGTCAACGTATGTTTCTACAGTTTCTGGTTGGCTGTGTGTGTGTATAGTGTACAATAGGATAAGGGCTATCCGACATAATGATGACAGGAAAAGACAATGTGGAGACTCAGAAATAATTTACCTAACATGTTTCAACCGAGAAAGTCAGCCTTTTTCAAATGTGTCTGGAGAAAGGCTACTGATAAAACCTACCAGCTCAGAATTCAAATACAGACCCACGAATGAACTAGGACTCGCCGTTTTTCTCCAGACACCTGTAAAGCTCTCAATGAATTGCAATGACATTTTGTGGAAGTGCGGTCCATGGGACGAGGAAGAATTGATTAAATTTTAGGGCGGATCCAGGCATCTTTTTCGATTGAGAGATATTTTTCTCCCCATATATTTATATGTACTAGCCGAATAACGGACGGGTTATTCGGCTAGTATCTATAATGAATAGTGTGATTTGTATTTCCTGTTTGTTTCTCTGTCCGTAAAAATGGGCTCTTCCACAATTCTGCTCATGAAAACTACCCACCATCTGAAACAATTATTAGTTTTGGTTACATATGCTTACGCTAGGATCATTATAGGATCTTCTCTGTATCGTTCCAATTTTAGTATAAGTACTGCCGAAACGAGTATTTATTTACCCAGCCTCCCCACGAGGACAGAATGTGACAACGTCGATTTAACGTGGGTCCCACGTGTAGGCAGTTCCAAAAATCGCTCTAGTCCCCACAACTAGTGTCGCGAAGGCGTCAGTCAGGGTGAGCCCGACCTTCCCCTTTTAGTGCAATGGGGTAGTGCAATCCGTTAATACTCGAGTGAATTAATCAAATAATCGACAAAGAAATTATCATTCATTCACCTACAATACAAAGCCGACATACAAAGGGAGCAAACATCACATATCGGCAACAATGTTTGGTTATGCTTACGTTTTGGTTAAAGAGGATTCACTTATGTTAACTCCAAGAGTTCTCAAACAATTTCAATGACATTTTCTATAGTTTTGAGAAGAGTTATTAATATCCAAATGGTTCTTCGGACGATTGGACTCCTTGTTAATTGTGTTGTAAACACGACGTTTCGGCCGAGGCATTCTTCAGATGTAAAGTCCGAGTGTGATGGGTTAAACAGAAGTTATGTTTAAAAGGGATAACCATTATAGCACAGGTCCCGGGTGTTTCTGTGTCTTTGTCTTTGTCTTGTTGGGTTTAGGTTTGTTGAGAAGTGGAAGCCACATTGGGTTGAAATCCGCACTTGTCTGGCTAATGCATTTAGTCGACATTTTGATATGGGCTGCCTCTTTGATTTTTAATTTCAACCTGATGTGGCTTCCACTTCAACAAACCTAAATCCGACAAGACAAAAACGCCGAAGAATGGATCGGCCGAAACGCCGTGTTTACAACACAAATAACAAGGAGTTCAATCGTCCGAAGAACCATTTGAATTTCAATGGCATTCTGTGGAAATGCGGCCCAACGATTAACTAAGAATTGATCAAATTTTGGGACGGATCCAGGACTGATTTTCATTCAATTTTTAGTTAGTATATGGCGTTGACAGAGGTATGCGCTCTTTGAGTGCTTTCTAGTTAGTTCTATTATGAGACACCCTTTAAAGATATCTAACTTTTTTGTAGATGGGCGTTTCTCTCCGAGAGTAGCGTGTGTACTACTTTTGGTGGAACCTAACCGTATTGACAATCGTACACATTGTCTCCTCAGATTTTCCTGGCATTTTCGAGGCGAATCGTGCACGTCACACAAACTGCACGAACATAAATATTCGCCTATTGTTGTGAAGTTTGATGAGAGACTCATTGGTGAAGAAACAGATTGCATGTGTCACGTTCGGAGCCATAGCCCTATTTTGTCAGTAACGTCTCTATTAATTCATGAACACATTGGTCCTATGAATACATGTCAATGAAAAAGAATTATCCAACGAATGTATTTATTTCCTTCTATCGTTTCTTTATGATAATAACACAAAATATGTTTGTCTATAACTATAAGAAGAGTCATTAGTATTCAAAGTTTTATTCGGAAAATTGAACTCCTTTGTATTGTTGATGCTGTTATCTCCGCGTTCCGACCTTCCTCAGATGTTTAAAAACATAAAGGAGTTCAATTGTCACCACCAACGTATTTCACAGTCCTCACCACCAACAAGGAATCAGGGAGTTGTACATTTTCTCTGGTCAGCACATAGAGGTAGCGAATTTGTCAAGATTGCAATAAATAAATAATATGAAAATATTACAAGCTTTGTGTAGCGAAGAAGTGGAAATACGTCACCACCAACGTAATTC
>VCCN01002867.1:8033669-8050737 GCA_006491835.1 Architeuthis dux
CAAAACACGTTGGTCACGTGACGGTTTATATTGAGTGATTAACTAGACCTGTTTTAATCTGGGTTTTGATCTTGTGTGGATATGCATAAATATATGTGTTAATGGATTTACATAGTAGCAGAAGTAGTTGCGGTTTTTCTCAATGGCTAAAGTTTAAAAACGGACAAAAGCCAGGATTTTGAACGCCGAGCTTTTCTAAAGGCTGACCGGCTATCTTTGACCACTTACATCAAGGGCTATGTTCCCTCTAATCTTCTTGTAGACAGTGTTCGCAGAAGTTTTATACTGTGCAAACTTTTTCCCGTCACAAAAGTATGTGCACACTTTTGAATTCGACATAGGGAATCGATAACCTTTCAATAAAAACTTAGGTTATCTACAGAATTTGAAATCTGTTGTGCGCACATTAATTTCGTTTGTGCGCTGGTTGAAAAACATCTGCGCGCGCCCACATGCGAGCTTAGATGGAACTATGGTGACCGGTCCTCTCCACTTGGAAGAGATTGCTTCAACACAGTCTTACTTTGCTCTCCCGTTGTCTTTATCTATTTGGCTCTGTGCTTGAGTATGTTAAACTTCGTGAATATTTACATGTACAGGTTATACCCTGTTTTACCAAAGTTCGCTTTTTCGCAAGACCCCAAACCGCCATTGCTTTGAATTGTGTGAGCATCTCTGCTTTATCCGAATCATGTTGTGCACTCGTTTACAAGATTTCTTTGATACCTTAGGACAGGTATAAAAAAAGGCGTAAGTGAGCTTGTAACTAGCAGACATAGAAGAAGGTTATTTGTTTTGTTCTGTGAATGCTCAAAAACGTTTCCCATATATAAATTAATGGTAATTGCTTCTTCGCTTTACGGTATTTCAGCTTATGAAAGGTTTCATAGGAACGCTCTAATTTCGGATAGCGAGAAAATCTGTATTGACCAATTATCTGAAATTTAAAACCAGTACTCAGGAACTGGTGGTTTGTAGTCCAGTGTTTCACTCCCAGGACATAACCGACAGTGCAAGTAAATACAACAATTGCATAGATTTCTATTCAACTGCATACAATTGGTATCGCAAGGTGCAAATGTAACAGTTCCCAAAGATCTAAAATTGAGTGCTGACACCCAATAAAGATGTTTAATTGCTCGCTGTGATTGTCTTTAAGAACAAAATAAAGCTTCTGTGATTAAAGCACCTTTGTTTGGGTTGCCGGTCGCTTACCCGATCAATTGTTCGTGCAATTGAAACTCTTGACGGTTTAATTAAGTCGAAAAACTGTTTTAAATCTTTTCAAACTCGTTTTAGGCGACGCAGAGCTTTTAATCAGGTTGGGCGGTAAGTGTTTTGAAGATGATGAATGACCTTGTTTCTTCATTTAAATCTGTTGGAGCTCATTTGTTTAACACGTTCACTGTTGCCTTGTATAACATACAGCACAACAAAAATAAGCACGTCCTCTGCTCAGTGCCACAAAGCAGAGACTGAGTCTATATTTATATTGCCTTGAATAAAACTGGAATGGACGCACATGTGCACCAGAGTTAAAAGGTGATTTACTAGATACCATAATCTTCAAGCTTTCTGCAGATGAGTGACTGGCCTAAACGTTGAAGAAAAACAAAAAGGGTAATGTTTGCTTATTCCTGTAGACAAGTGGTTCCCAACTTGGGGGGGGGGGGATAAGGCTATTAGGTAAAAATAAAAGTCCAGTCTAGAGATAAGGTTTTCTGCACTTCTATCTATCATGTCGAAGGCTCGAAATAAACTCCAAGTTGAGAATGTGCTCTCTCCCACTAATAGACACCACAAATCGAAGAACTAGTAGCAAACAAAAAAACAACAGCGATCACATTGCTGTGTATAACAGTTACGATAGCAGAATTCTGATTTTTTTGTAATAAATTGGAATTTCAAATGATGTGTTCTAATTATTTTCGCTTGCTTTCCCTAAGTAACAAATACACAGCAGCAGCTGTACAGTTATAAAATTAAACTAATTCTTAGTATGAAGCTGTCTAATTATACGAGAGAAAAGTGGGGAATGACTCGAAAAGGTTGGAAATCCTGCTGTAGACTGTGCAGAGCATAGATCCGCAACCACTCTACTGCGGCTTCAGTATGGTTTACGGGGGTGGAGTTCCGAGCCCTCGGTATTTACCCGGGTTTGGGACCAGCTATGGCAACTGCCAAGTTGGAGGTTTTGTCTGTCAGAGTAACCTTCTCTCAGATGAACTGCCTTACAGGGCTAAAGGGCTCCAATTGCCCGGCTGTTTACCCATAGCCTTTGGGGGGGGGGATTCATGCTTTTTCCAAGGACATTAGTGCGAAGTAAACAACTTCGCCCGAATCTCGAACTCGGTCCGCCAATTCCATTTTACATGCCGATAACCGTTACGCCACTCCGCATCTAGGGGTTATAGTCTGAAAACTATAGGGGAAAGTGGCAGCGGACGTCCATGCCTGTGTGTATAGTCTAGCAGTCGGTTTGCAGTTGTACATTTTGTATTGGTTTTCAATATCTATTCGTGGAGCTGGCACAGACTTCAGTGGAAAGGTAGACAAAATATTTTCTTGAATTCAAGTTGCAGTTTTTAGTCGTCTTGGTTGAGTTGTTTGTACGTCGTCTAGCAGTAATGGAAATGCGTTTTGGGAACTAGGTATACGGTAATTTCTCAAATGTTGCCAAACGCTATAAAGAATTGTGTAAACAACGTCGCAGGTTTTGAACAGTGTTCTTTTTTTCCTGTTTAAACAAGGCCAACAACAGGAATTCTCAGAGTTGTAAAGAGCGCATTGTCTCACATCCGCAAATTGTTCGTGATAACGAAATTAGGTTACTAGAATTTTAATTACTGTATTATTGTAGCACTTAGCATTGTCAAAAATGACAGGATTATGCACTTATGGATCGGCACTTCTATTTAGGATCAAAGCGTAACGCCTGCACGCACACACACACCACACACACACACACACACACTAATATATATATATATTTATATTTTCTTTTTTGCTAAATGTCCAGCCCATACAGTTGGATCAAAAGATTAGCCGATTGGTGTAAACGCAGTAGGAAAATACCAGACACAAGTTGGGGAGACGAGAAAGAAAAGACATTAAGAGATTAACGCAATCACACGCAGCATGGAAGGAGATGGAAAGGCCTTTGTCCAGCAGTGGACTTCTAACATCTGCTGCTGATTATATATATATATACATATACACACACACACACACACACACACACAAATCAAATTATAGAAACTTTTTACATCCAATAGAATATGATAATTATAAAGACATTTTTACGGACATAATATACGGAGCTCGTTTCTTTATTCACATTTACAATTTAGATTGTCAACTAATAAGTATCTTTATAATTATCATTATATATAGAGAGATACATATTGGATTTTATCTATGTAGATGATTGGGTAGATATATTTTAGAAGCGAACATTATATTAGATAAAAAAAATAAAAATAGGAGGTAACCTAAAAAGTTAGGAAATGAGATTAAAAATGAGTACAAATATTAGTTTTCAATGAGCTGGTATGATGGTTACTCACTAAGCAGAGCCACATCGTATATTTGACACATTTTCGCGGACCAGTTTTATGAATGAATAAAATTTAAATGAATGAATAAGTTTTATTTGGAATGATATGATGATTCTGAACAAAAGAAAAATGTGACAATTATTTCTAGTTGCTGCGGGCCGGATCTTGTAGCAGGCCGGATGTGGCCCGCGGGCCGTAGTTTGGAGACGTATGGCTGAACTAAATAAACATGAGATTTAAACAAATCAGATGTTTTTTCAATTTTTTTTTTAATTTACTTGTAAATCTTAACCACCTCATGCAATGTTATGTCACTAGGTAGCAGTGTTGCCAACTCAAAAATATTTCCGCGCTAGTTTGACTGCCAAAAAGCGCTAGATTTAAAAAAGAATGGCCAAAAGGACACTAAAAATGGTCAAAATTAGCCAGAAATTGGCCACAGTGTTTTAGACACAAACGCGCTAATTTAGCGCTTTTTGCAATGCTAAAACAAGAACCGCGCCGGTAGGCCTAGTTCAGCGCTGCCAATGACGTCGTTTTAGCGCTATGAACAGTTCAGCGCCAAGGGGTAGGATTTTGTATAAATCTTGTAGAACTGTTATTTTTATAAATCAATCTTTTTATTATTATTATTATTGGATGAAGTATTTAACACTTAACATTTTATTAAATTTGACTAGTTTTTACCGTCATCTTAATTCTAGTTTTATAAGTGTAAATCAGCTTCTGCTAATCCATGAAGTCTTCGTGACCGATTGGTAAAAGCAGCTAGTCGTAAACTAGTCTCCCTCTGACAATGAGGGTGTGAGTTCGATTCTCACCGAAGGCTTACTCTTTATCTCCGATTGCGCTGTTATTCGTTGCATTAATTAATAAGTTGTATAAAAACAAATAAATTAGGATGAAGGTAAAAACTAGTCAATTTTATAAAATATGAAGTGTTATTTTTATATTACATCAGGTTTGCTGAATTAGATGGTTTTATTGCTTTTCTTTCAGCGAGACGAGCCATCTTTCCCTTTTTACATATGACACCAGTCAGCAAGTAAATAAAAACCAGATGAAATGACAAATATATCAATTAATTAAATCACGAAAATACAGAAAACAAAACAAAAAACTGACCCTACACAGTGTATGGACAGTTCTTTGTTTTGTTTTGATTCATTTAAACTTATTTTTTATCAGCCGAATTTCGACATCATTTAGTCACTTTTTGGGTTTTTTTTCGATGTCTTAGAAAATATTTTTGAAAAGTGGAAGTCGCAACAGTACCACACAGACCATTAAACATTTTTTTTTATAGATACGAGTTAAATAGTTTAGTTTCGCTTGAATTGTATTTTTACAATTATTTTATATTTTACGATGTTTTTTTTCTACTGAATTTTGCAATAGATGTTTAATCTTACGATATTTTCGTAACGCCTTTTAAAAAGATCTTTATAATAATGTTCTATGAATTAGAATGATAAATTTCTTATAGCTAAATTTTAGGACAATCTTGTATATGTTTTTAATATTCAAATAAAGAAATACAAATTTTTCATTGTATAATTTAAAAAATAAATATTTTTTATCATTCAAATTTCTTTTATCTATGTTGTTAATTAAATAAAAAGAAACTTAACAAAAAAACACTGCATTTAGCGCAAAATCACGGTGTTCAAGGATGGACGGGGTACTCTTGGCTAGCTGTGCTAGTAGTCTTGAAACTAAACTTGCACTGAAAGCTCTCGGGGCTGAATAGTCTGAGCTGAAAAGGCCTGTGCGGAAATGGCGTCATTTAGTCGGCAAAGCTGAACCGGCGGAGCTGAATCGTACCTAATCCAATGACATCTTTTTTATTATGACACTCATACTCTTTAAGAAATAAAGATTGCTCGGCATCCACCTCACTCTTTCCATACACTCCATCTTAACGTATGTCAGGATGACTAGCGATGGAAGCAGATACGAAGCAAGTGGTTACACCAGGGTTAAATTCACTGCACTTTTTATCTTTATTTGTTAGGTTTTATCCATTACTTCGGTTCCAGTTTGGGTATTGGGTGTTTTATGAAGGTTGATGGGTGGGGGTTTGTGCTTATGCTTTGCTCTAGAAACAACAGAACAATCATTAGGTTGTTATTTAAAATACGATGTTTAATATATCCAAGATGAAGGATAATATAAACGAAAACGTTAAATATGACCCATTTGAACAATAACTTTTTCCCAACGATTATCTAATGATATGCCATAAAAATTATTTTGGTTTAGTGGTCAAACATAATCTGTAGTAGAAATGTCAGGTGAATATGGAGGACGCTGCAAGACTTCATATCCTAATTCTACAAGTTTAGACAGTCAGCTGAGGGGTCTATGGATTGACACTGTCATGGAGCATTTCATTCAGTTCATGTGGGACCCATTTTCCCCAAATTTTCAACCTTTCCTATTGCCTTGAGATGACGTGATATAGTCGCTGTTTAAGTCTCCAGAAAATGGTCAAACCGTTGTTCGTGGGTCATTGTCGTGCAGTCGATAATTCTTTATCATTAGGAACAGGTTTGGGCCTCCCTGGAGATTTACTATTGGTATCCATATTTCCAGACCCAAACTTATTGAACCAACGCCAAACATTTTGCACTGAAGGAGTGTTCACTCCAAATCAGGGCTGCCGATGCTGGGTGCCCACCAGATCTGGAGTTGTCACCAACCATCTGGGTTTATATTTTGAAAATAGTTTATAATCTGGGTTTTTTCATACATCAAATAAATAAATTCTTGAAAACAACTCATTTATATAAATCTGTTTAAAATAACTTGTAAAAATGTTAACTATCTTCAAATAAGCTGTTGATAGATTAGTCAGCAATTAAACGTGTTTGAATCTCATGATACGTGTATCCTTGTAGTATTAGCTGTAACTACGGAAGGGACAACAATGTCGGTTGGAAAACACCTCCTGACAAAGAAAAGGCCAAACTCATATAAAAGTGTATTTTATCGTCAAAATCGTTGTTTTATTAGTAAGAAGAACGAGTGGAGAAAAATCTGATATAAAGATGGTTTGTGTACACCTAATAGAACCGATGATATTTCTGAAAATGGATAATGTACAAAGAATTATACAAAAAATAATCGTAATAATTTATATTCGAAAGTTTTCCCAAATCTTTACGCAAAGAACACCTATATTTAGCATTATTCACTATGGTGTAAAAACAAAAACGACATTTTATATGAACAACGTAATACGTATGACCAGTAGTGAGACCATCGTCGGTTGTCCTATCATAATTATTTATCTATACTAGCGCGGTGTAACGGAGCTTTTGACTTGAAACGAGCCCTTATTTCAAACTCCCTTAATTCTGCATTTCGTGTTTACTGCTTTCCCAGAGGCGAGGCGACTCGGATCACCTATTTACACCCACCTTAACTTATTCCTCCCTGAAAACGCCTCAGGGCGTGATTTTAAAAAAAGCGCTTCCTCCCTAAACTGTACAAACTGCTCAAAGAAATATTTTACAACAGGATTCTATCAACATCCGATGTTGATATAAGTGATTTTGATAAAGATTCGAGCATTCGAACATTTGTTAGACGAAGGGAGTCAGGCAGGCATGGAACTTATCAAATTTATCTCTTAGGGAGGAAAGAGTTAAACAAATACCCGCACCAATGGGGACAGTTGGTTGTTTTAAATGAATCGAAGACAAAAACAAGCGCCATCGTCGAATTTTTCGTGGCTCAAAAATGCCTGAACGATGTGAGCTAATTGATATTTGTGATATTCTCTTACGAACAAAAAAAATATAATCGCAATCACTATGGTGATTTTTGAAAAAAGAAATAAAAGGCTTACACATTTTCCACCCTCAAATCAACGATACCAAAAAGAAAGGGTCTATAGATTTTATAACAGAAGATTTCTCGTTCAACGTTAGTCTTTTTATATTTAAAAAAACACACAATATAATATATACACGCACACAGGTAATCGCGGCGTTGGCTGGGAAAAAATAACTACACATTTGACAATACAGAAAGAAAACATTGCCCAGGATTCTTTAAATACCTAAAATAAAGACAATAACATGTATTCGGTAAAGTTGGTTTTAATTTATTTTTTATCAGAAAACTTCCCAGAAGAAATGAAGGTCAGCTTCAGTACCCCACCCCATCAAGCATTTTCACCAAGGGCGAGGGAGTTTGAAAGTTGGAACCTTATGGTCAATCACCTTAATGATCACATAAAAAGATTGGGTTAAGATTCACATCAGTTACGTCGATACAAAATTGGAAAATAAACATTTTTCGCCAGTAATCACAAAAGAATTTTGACAGAATTTCCTACCGTCGGGATTGTCTCATTTGAATGAAACTGATTTTGATACTTCACCATCTATTTCAAGTACTGGAATGTTTTTCTATCATGAATTTTCTTATTTATTTTGAAAATGAAAATGAAAAGAAATAGGAGAATTCATGAAAGAAACATTTGAACATTCCAGTATTTGAAGAAGACGGTGAATGTTAAATTCAGTTCCATTCAAATAATCCAATTTCGACGTTAGGGCTGCGGCTGATTATGATAGTAGGAAGGGGGCAAGGAGACAGACATACAAAGATCGATCCCCCTACACATTTATCTCGTGCTGATTGATATCCTTCCGCTTTCAGTAAATGCGCACAAAGAAACAAACAGGCGGTCATATATATATATATATATATATATATATATATACACACACACACACATATACATACACAGTGGAGGTGTTGGCATGCTTGAGTCCCTGTCCTTTTTCATATAAAGGATGCCCTTTTAGACAAAATTCAAAAATATATTTTAATAGAAGACACGACAAAAATAATGCATTGTATTTAATGGAATTTAAGAATATTTACCACATACAATTTTAACATTTCTCATATCTATATATAGCATTGCGGATTTCATTTTTTTTAAATGTTAGGGGAGTGGCCTTTTTTCAACTGAGCCCCTGTCCTGAAAGTATTATGCACTTCATTGTATAGCGTCGTCACGGAGGTAGTGGTTAGCATAACAAGCCAATCTCGTAGACCATTGCTATTATAGTGAGTTCAATCTTAGCTTTGGTCTGTCACAGGGCCAAAGTGTGGGGAAGCCAATGAGGATCGAACACACTACAGTAATGATGGTCTACACAAATAGCTTGCTAACTACTACCCCACGGTGAAACTGTATGAGGAAACACGTCGTGTGGGTCTGTGTAAGTGATAATACCTAAATAACAAAAGTAGGCAAGTTTGCATTTGTCTTCCTCTCTAAGGGTCTTTAAGTGTTAAGCGATAAGCCGGTTGTGAGGAAAGGAGAGTAACGTGTTTATTTTGTTTTTATCGTGTCTCTCCAGACGATAGAAATCAAGTGCTTTAGGCCAGTCCCGGAATTTTGTTATCTAATGTATGAAATGACATATTTCAGTCAGGGCGTTTGTGTGTGTGTAAACGCGTTCACTCCGGAAATTGGGGGCATTTTACAGGAAATTTTATAAGTGGGCTTTCTGAAAAAAAAATTGTATTATTTAACCCATTAGCTACAGAAGGTGGCGAAGAGTAATAGTTATCCATTGCAAAATAAAAGCTCTTGTCCATTGCAAGATAAAAGTCCTGACTCACAGATAGAACTGAGTTGCTCTCAATCACAATAAAACCGACATTTTATTGAGTTAAGCGTAGAACTGAATTTTCAATCATTCGCGGTAAATGGTTAACCCATTTACCGCGAATGATTGAATTCCCTAAAGTAGTTCTTGGTACTAGTTACGTAGAGCGGTCCCTAAAAAGAAGTCTCTTCTACAGAGCTAGTAGTAATGCTTTCGCATCTCATACGCCATCGTCACCAACATTCCCGTTGTAACACTTTAGGGGTAGGTAATTCAGAAACTCAGTCACTGGAGTATGAGATGCGAAAATAAAGCAATACGGCTAGCTCAGTATGAGGAACGCACTTTTTAGGGACCCATAGGCAGACATACCAAGAAGGAGCGCGTAGCTTGCCTTGTGGCTGAAATAGTTACGCATTTCCACCGGTGTCAGAGGTCGGTGTTCGAGCCCAGGTAAAAGCCAACATTTTGAATTTTGACTTCTTTTTTAGGACCCCTCCCCCCACACACACGTTCATGTCACACCAATCTACCTCTACTCATTTGGTCATGTGCCGTACTCAGTTAATCTTAGTAAATATGGGAAGGGGGAGGTGCATCTGTGAGAGTCCTCAGTTGTGAACAGTAAATACACAATTAGAACGGACGAAGGAATATATAAATGTGCTTTCCGTCCCAAGCCAGAAAGTCAGACCACAGATGTGCTAGTTCTTTTCTTGTGTGAAAATCTAGCAAGGGCAGTGTTACCAACTTTATTCTCAAGTTTACATCTAAAATTGAGTAAAGAAAAGAAAAAAAGAATCTTGAAATCAAGAGAGACGGAAAACAAATTTTCATTAAGTAAAAATATCGCAATGTTTCGAAATCATTTTTTGTTTACTTTTAGGTTCTCAGTCGTACGTCGTTTCTTCGAAAACTTATATGCAAGTTTTTTTTTCGGCAGAAAATCGACACCTGATGAAAAAAAAAACTTGCATATAAAAAATGACTTGCGATATTCTACTTAATAATTAATGAAAATTTGTTTTCCGTTTCACTTGACTGAAATTTGGGCTTTTGGCTTTCTAGCAAAGCCAAGAAAAAAACTCAAGAACTAATTTTTATCAAGTTTAATTACGTTTTTTTATAATATGGTGTCGACGATGTCTGCTGGATTAGTTCTCTGATCAGTCGCAAAAATTTATAATATAATATATGTTTTTTATCATCCTGTTCTTCCAATGTTATTTAAGATGTAAAATAAAATTATCTTTCAGAAATATCAGTTTTTTTTCTCGTTTTTTAACGTCTGTTGGTAAAATAACAAATAAAAAAAAATATTCGACGAAAAGGCAGTCGGCGAAAAGACAAGTCGGCAAAAGTGTTGTTCGCCAAACAGGCTGTCGGCTGACTATGTGTCGGCGACATGTCGTTCGCCAAAAAGTCCAAGAACCGAAAAAATGGGTCTTAAAATGTCATTTTCTGTAGTCCGGCAATGGCCTGGTCCCAAGCTTGCCGGATTAAAGAGGTTCAACAAGTATAAGCAGTCTCATCAGAAATTCGAACTTGGTTTGTAGATTCCGTTTGATGACTGTACCGCTACCTCAAACCAGCAAACAATTCTGGAAAATGTTGGAGAGTTTTACAAGCCAATAAAGTAATCGTGAAAGTTCTCAGATTCTAAAAACTGATACAGGTAGTCATGGGCGTCCTCTGACAGTAGATCATATGCATACTTTTCAAGTTTTCCCGTATCGGAAGGAGTAACCTTTTTTTAAATTTTTAAAATGCAATCATACGGTAGCTGGGATATTTTTACAATGATATTGGGTCTTTAATGAGCTTATCGAAATTTTAATATGCGTTTTGGAGTGTCCGGCCATCAATCATGCTACTTTTTATCAGCGGGTTAAATCTGCATATACGCCACCGTTTCAAATGAACGTGCTTGAGATGTCCCCAAGAAAGATAATTTCAAGTTTATCCCAATATAAACTGAGACAAGAGTTCTCATATTCTCAAACGATAACTTAAGATTAAGACAGATGCCTTTGTATATATGATCTAGTCATGATTTCATTAGGTTGTTACACATGAAATGCTTTTGTATACTATAGAGAATAATGTTAAAAGTAAAGGATTCACTAATATAATTGAATTTTTTGCAGATTCAATGTAAATAGAGATATAATTCGTTATTATTTGAGGTTTCGAGCCCTTAATACCGATGGTGTATACACAGAAAGGGTATGATTTCAAATAAGAACATAATACTGCTAAATCTGTTGATAACGTTAACGAAGTAATTGAAGTGAACATTACTACAGTGCGGAATGTTTAGTGTTGGTTCAATACGTTTAGGTCTGGAAATATGGATACCAATAATAAAGGAGACCCAAACTTGTTCTTAATGATAAAGAATTATTGACAACAGTGGCCAACGACCCACGAACAATGGTTCAAGCATTTAACCACATCACGTCATTCAAGACAATAGGAAATGTTAAAAAAATGAACTGAATGAAATGCTCCATGACAGTGTCAGACTACGAAACCTATCAGTTTCGTAAGCTTAGAGAATTGGAATATGAAGTATAGGAGGATCCTCCTGACAGTTTATAATCTTTTCAAACATTTTGAACTTCATATCCGTAACAAAAGCTTCAATAATAGGAAAGCCATAATTCGTGCTTTTACTGAACTTTTGACTACTAAACCTAAATAATTTTTGTATAGATATGGCATATTATCATTAGAGGGTGGTTGGAAAAGTGTTATTGCTTCAAATGGGTCATATTTTGATTAAATATTAACGGTTTCTTTAAAGAAATATCATCCTTCATCTTACTAGTCAAAAAACGATGTTTAATATGCAAAAACCTAATAAAACTCTATAAAAACCACGAGCTATAATTTCCTTAATAATATTTATTGTACCTACCGCTTAATAAATATCTGAACAAATCAAAATAACGTTAGTTATCTTGTTAGGCCAATACATGAATACTGTAAGTGCACTTTTAGAGACCGTCAGACAAAACTATTAACAGAGGTTTCTTCAGTTTTTAAGTGATTCTGACTGGCTATGTATGTATGTGTCACGCGTATAGGCCACATCGATAGAGCTAGAATACTCATTATGCCTAGAAAAACGTTTGTTTTTTGAAAATTCTCCCCCAAAATAAGTTTTTAGGTGGGTTCAATGTGCAATGTAAGTTTATGCTAAATTGGTTCCTCAGTTTGTGTCCGGCAGTGTTCCCCCTTGCTTTGTGAAAGTTCGGACTTTTTAGTGATCCAACATAGAGTGAAGTAACTTATCCATTGATCACCCCCTTTTATCATTTTTTTTTTAATTGATCGTCCCCCTCACGGCATGCTGCCAAAAGACGTTGGTCACGTGACGGTTTCTATCGAGTGAATAACCATACCTGTTATTTATACTAACTGCTCCCGTCCCTGTCAAGGTTGACAATGGGTGTAAAAGCTATTCACTCTTACAACTACTTGGACGGTAATGTAGTTATGAAGGAGTAGTTTGCCAAGTGTTCATACACTCACTCTCCTCCGTCAACCATCGTGGTATGCTAGTGACGAGACATTTTTCAAAATCTCAGTGCAAAGTGAACATAGGCAGCTTCAGCCGGAATTCTAACTTTTCAGAAAGTGCATTTTATGACATTTTTTTTATTGTGATGGCTAAAGTTTTCATTTCCAGCTAACTTTATTGCTAAAATGTGTTATATACTCATTTAAAGTCCATTTATCAAATAAAACTAAGACTCAAGAACAGATTATTAATGAAAATAAAATAATTACTTTCATTAAACTTACTAATTATTTTTTTTAAATTGCCCAGATTTTCGGCTAGCGTAGATTTTTATCAGATAAATTGGAAAAAAAAGAAATCAGCCAGATCTAGTGAAAAATGGTTAATTTCGCAACACTGGGTTGTCTACAACGGAACACGTGACTTTTCGATTGGGTTCATACAAGAACATTTTGTCGTATTCTATGGCTCACCAACCCCTCGTCCAGTTTCGGTTGAAGATCAAAAGACGAAATTGATGATATCTTGTTTGTTTCATAACGTGAAAGGATGAATTCAACGCGACACCGATGTTTGCTACTCTACAGATTTAAGTAATAAAGTTGTTTTTTAAAAAGATTTCTACCTATAAAGTATAGAGAACTATTGTTGCTATAAATCGAAGTATTGAACAATAAATGGTCTACATCATAAATACATCAACAAGTGAATCATAAGATTTGATTTGGACCTGTACATAATGAACTGATTATAGTGAACACGATACAACGCTGTTATCAGTGGTGTCACCTTTTGAACACATGAGTAGTGCAATCCGATGTGACCAGAATTAAAGGCCCGGTTGCACCTGGATTTTTACGCATTTTAATAAATAAATGAAACCAATAAAATAAATACATAAAGGGAGGCTACTCTATAATTAGCAACCAATAGTTATCTCCCTTGACAAATCGCTTTTTGGGTTGGGCGCGAACGCAGATCCCACAATATTATTATTAAGCAAACCATCCGGATATTTTACGCATTCTTTAAGTAGGCGCATTCTAGGAATACTTTATTTCAATTGTTTATTGCTATAATGGACCATTTCGGTTATTTAGAGGTCACAAACAGATCACAGAATGAGGATTTTAGTAGTATATAGATTAAGTAATAAGGATTTGAACTAGCGTTAAATGCGTGCGAATAGACATGTTTAAAATCTGTAGAGTTCAAAACTATCAAATGTATCTCTTCATAAAACAATTACCATAATCATCTTCAGCATTTTATAAAGTTTCTAATAGTTAAGGTATCAACACTAAGTTAGAAAATGTCATCCAAAACTGTCAACATGGGTTTCTTCAGTTTTCAAGTGAGTCTGGCTGGCTATACATGTATGTATGGCGCGTACAGGCCGCATCAATGGAGCTAAAGGACTGAAAATTTAAACATGTATTCATTATATCAAGAAACGTTTAGTATAGTGCAGTATGGTTTTAGTGGCGGGGGGTCAATTTATAATGTAAGTTTATGCTAAATTGGTTCCTTAGCGTCCGGCAGCGTTCACGCTTGTTTTTTAATTCAGACTTTTTTTTTAGTAATCACCACCCAACAAAAAGCGAGAGAAGTAATTTATTCACTGATCACCTTTTTCCAATTTTTTTTTAATTGATCATCCCCCAACACGGCTTGCTGCCAAAAGGACTTTGGTCACGTGACGGTTTCTATTGAGTGACTAACCAAACCAGTGATCAATTGAATTTTCGTTTCAAGGGGGAAAAAAACGATGTGGTCATTTGGCTAAGTTTCAACCATAAACATATATTGCACTTGGCTTCATTATAGAAAAGATACAGAATCCAACAATAAACTATGAAAATGAAATACATTGAAAAATATTTTCAATTTCAATATATAAATATTAAAACTTCAAAATTAAATTCTTTTTAAAAAAATTAACACTTTTATGAACGTAGTTCCGTCTTGTGTATTGGTGTATGTCTTCTGATGTACATGTTACGGCTATTTAGTTAATGAGATTTTGAAAATATTTCCCTGTATTGACCTTGTAAGACCTTCAAAATAGTTAAGTCTGTAGCACAGAATATCAATTATATTGTGAACAAAAAATGTTTAATACACAATGGACGGCAGATGAAAGCAGGTATTGGTTTATCTAATCGATGAGCCCTTGAAGATTATCGATAAAAGTCATCGTTTTATGATCAAAATCTTCGTTTAAATAGTCTACTTTTATTGTGATTATTATTACTACCACATATCTACCGACAGTTTGTTTGGGGTGTTTTATAATTTTACATGAATTCATAGGGGGTGCACAGGCCTCTAATGTTCCGACAAAGTGGGCGTGCAGAAGTCAGAGTTGCTAAGTAGGGTTTGTTATTTATAGGTAAAACTGTCATATAACAACCATTTAATTAGTTACGAACCCATATTCGCTCGGCGCGAACGACTGCTAAACGAGCGGCCTAAATCGTAAATGTAAATAAAGATTAAATTAAATATTTAGGCCGCTCGTTTAGTAGTCGTTCACAGCGGCGCCGTGCAAATATAGGTTCCCAACTAATTAAATGTCTTTATAATTATCATATTTTGTCGGATATAAAATTATCCATTATTTGATTTTTTTATATTATATATATGTCTAGAAATCTGTGTAGCTTCAAACATTAAAGATGTTGCTGAAAAAATATATGTTTTCTTTTAATATATAAGTTTCCTGTTTATATAAGTTTACATTTATATAAGCCTTACTTACAGTCTTAAAGCTTTTAGGATGTTAATACGGAAATAAAGATCTTACCTAGTGAAATTTGTTCTGTTTATTTCATTATTCGTCATGTAAGTCAATTATTCACTAATAACTGTTAATGGGAGATGTTCAGAGGGATTTATGTTTTACACATAATTAGACCGTATGTATTATAAGTAACATTTTCTTGTAAGGCTTATCAGTTCTTTGCTATGGAACTGTTTCGGGGATTTAAAAAAATATATATATAATCATCTAAAACCTACTTATCAAATAGAATAACTATATACCCAGATTCCAGAACAAATAATTGATGAAAATTGAACATTTACTTTCAATACTTACCAGATTTAATCGGCTATCGTATATTTTTATCGGCTAAATTGGAAAGAAATCAGCCAGATCTAGCCGGAAAATGGCTAGTCTGGCAACCCTGGAAGAAAGAGCATTGGGAGGATGTTGCATTTGGCACGCCCCTGTCTTCGTATTTTCTGTTTTTGTCACGTTTTGTACCCCCTGGCTTTCCTCGGGTATTTGTCGGATTCGCTAATCTTCTGAGAATGTCGACCGGAAACTTATTTAATCCACGGGATTAAGTTGTTCTCATTCCTGTATCTATAACGTCAGGTGTCCTTCGTAGGGAATTTCAGAACTCTTAACCGTCAACGCTTCCTTATGATGCCTCTTTACTGAGACGATGTATATTTCTGTTCTACCTGACCCAGGGATTGAACTCACGACGACTTCTAAGGAACCAGATGAGCCACGTTTTATAGTTATACGTAAATGGAACAGTTTTGAAATCTAAGAATTATTCTTGGAAAGAATACTATAGATAAGAACCACAAACGAGATAATTCCTGTCCGCAAGTTTAAAAAATATAATTAAAAGTATCAAATACCTCACACAAGCACAAACTACTGAAAGGTACTATTTGAGAAAGTTCAGAAAGGATACAGCTCTTTAAAAAATTGCAAAAATGAGCCTTGTGTCTTAAAACTTGCCCGTCTTCAAGATAAAAACACTAAATGAATTGTTAATTAATACATGAAAAGGCTATGTTAATAGACAATAGACCTGTAGTTAATCGTTAAACTAATGTTGACATAGATAGTAAAGTTTATGTCCGGTGATTAGTAGTTGATTACTGAACATATATTTAAATAGGTCTACGACTACAATGATTACTGTCAAGAAATCCATCGCAATGTGTGTATGTATATGTCTAGAAAGCTAAAGATGTTGCTGAAAAAAGAATTCTCTCTTAATATAGAAGTTTCATATTTATATAAGTCTTACAGTCTTAAAGCTTTTTAGGATGTTACTACGGAAAATGTTTTTAAACTAAAGATATTTCCTACAGAAATGTTTTTATATTCTGTTTATTTGATTACTTGTCATGTAAGTCAATTATTCACTAATACCTGTTAATGAGAGATGTTCGGAGGGATTTGCGTTTTACACAGAATTAGATCTTATAGTACTATAAGTAAAATCTTTTTCTGTAGGGATCATCAGTTGTTTGCCATGGAAGTGTTTCGGGGTTACATAAGATGTACAAATAAATTTAAGACAAACCAGGAATATATGTAT
>VCCN01002867.1:8051445-8061622 GCA_006491835.1 Architeuthis dux
TTGAATGTTAATGACCCTTTTCAAAACTATAGAAAATATCTGTTATTAGGTTGTTTGGAAAATAATAGCCGAATTGATATGATGCGTAATTCTTTAATTTGTATCAAGTCTGCGGCCTTAAACATACAAACTATACTATTTATTAATTGGGAACCCATATCAGCCCTGCATTGGTGTTAGCGATTGCTAAACGGGCGGCCTAGATCGTATAAATAAAGAAAGAAACGAGCGCTGTGCGGGGATCGAACCCGCGTCCACCCCGGAAGCAATCTATACGCGGTCCTCTCTTTACCACCGAGCTAACAGCACTACCATAGAAAGGCAGCGAACCATACACATTCGCCTCCTTTATTTTAACTTATCAGTATGAAATCAAGGAATGTATAATTTTATATCCGACAGAATATGATAATTAATTAGAATTATCATAAACTATAATATGTAAAACAAAAAAAGTATATAAAACAATGTTTAATCTTACAATATATACATGTAGACTTGAGAAATATAGAGTATATATTACATTGCAAGTCCGCTCGATACTGTAATGGTTAGCACGTCTGTCTCACACGCAGAAGGTCCTAGGGTCGATTCCCGGTATGAGCGAATAGTGTGGAAAACTTTTCATTAGGACAAATTTCCCTGTGCACTCAGCAGCTAATAGAGTACACTCTAAGCTGTGTGATTAGGGTGGAGGTGTCCCTTCGGTGGACTTGCATCCTGCCAATGGGGTGGTCATAAAAACTTGTAAGAATAAAGCCCTGGTCAAGGATCACTAAGCTGACAAATGCAACAGAAACCGGGCCTTTGTCACCAGGTGTATACTCCAGTGGGAGTTGTCTCTTACCGACGCTTTGCTTTTTTATTTATTACATTGCAACATAACTAAAATGGGGTACATTAAAATCGGTCATTATTTCCCGAACAACCAAATAGATGAGTTTGTCATAAAGGGACTCAAGAAAGTGGAATTCAGGATGATCTTTCAGGCCTCTCAACATCTCACCCGCCTCTAACACCTGAGCTAAACTAGAAAATACGAAACGTGGATAGGATGTCGTCGTGATTGCTGGAATCATTCATCTCCGATCCCCAACTGTCATCTCCCATTTAAAACCCACAAATCCTAAGAGTGACAGGGGATGAAATGAACGGTCATACGATATGAAACGGTTAATTTACTCAACAGATACCTACGCAGGTAGAGGATGAGTTATTTATCCGCCTCCCCACGAGGGTAGAATGTGACAAGGTAGAGTTGGGGACCCTCATGAGTACAGGTAGAGGATGAGAATTGAGAGCAATGGGGTCGTGGAAGACCACCTACCTGGCATCAGGGGATTAAAAGTTCAACAAGTCAACTTTTGGCCTTTCGTTAATGTTCCACATTCCCTAACCCTGAACAGACATTTGCAAAAGCCACCAAAGGTTTTATATCAATTTTAAAACTAATCGAAATGTAGCTTAATGCTACCTTAAAAACAAAATTACGATCAAAACTAATCACCTAATATTTACAATAATGTTTCCTCCAGTGATGGAAATGGGTTTTGGGAACTAGGTAAGGCTGGCTTTTGGGAACCAGGTATACGGTAATGTCTCCCTTAGTAGACATTGAACATACAAAACATTTGCCTTTTGAGATACAAGCAAAAAATCACAAATGGCTAATTGTATTAGAAAAGTTTGTCAACAAAATGCAGAGATATATTCAGTTTTGCTGAAAGGAAAATTTCTAACTTCACCGACTTTTGTTCAGATTCCTTTATATATGATGGTGGGGTGGGACAAGAATAGATTTCTATTGACTGCAGATTTTGAAGAGGTGATAAACTAACAAGGTAGTTAGTTAACATAATTCAAAGTCCCGTTCTTGAGAGCTGCAATTTAGCATAAAATGGGAAACTTTGAAGACCTAACTTGTTTTATCAAACTAAACATCTGTTCACAAAGATGACCAATGTAAGGCAGACGATGTACCATAAAACCGAGTTTATTAAGAACTCTTTTTAATCTTTTTGGTGTTCTCCCTTCTTACCTTCACATTTTTGAACATTCATCTCATTACAATTGAAGAAATATCTGTGTGCACCGCGATTATTCGACAAAGTATCGAGCTTGAAGTTGTTTGGATCGACGGTTCTCAAGAAATCTAATAATACAAATTTAAAGATTACAGATATTTCTTCATAGGTTTTCATGAATTATCTCCTTTGACATCCGCTCTTTAGAATTATCTAAATTTAGATATAAAATATCTAACTTGGCAACACTGAAGAGAAGTAAACGAAATACTTCGAAATCGTATGCCTATTATGGCAGGCTGCTCCACACACCATAAAGTCTGGCCCCCTTCCTTTGGAAGGTGTACTGCCCTAGTTTTTATTAAATCCTTATTCCTGTTGGTATATGTTTGGCACTAAAAATAGTTTAAATTATTGGTTTTATATTATTTTTCGATGCAGTACTTATATACATATGTAGGCTCTAATTACAGGCACGGATCCAGGGATTAACCCTACCTGCTCGGGCGAAGAACAATTACATTTTTCTTTTAAAATATGTAGATAAAGAAGTTTTATAAATAAAAAAATCCAAATAATCACAAGTAATCATAAATTACCCCTAAAAATATTTTTGTTTTGTTTTTCATCTAATACAGGGGCCGGCAACCTTTTTGCCCCCGCGGGCCGGATGCTGTATTAATGGGTGGACGATGGGTCAGATAAATGCCATAATAAAAGCTTGACGTATGGGAATTATCTATTTAAATACATCTAGCTATATTTTGCCTCAAATCAATGAATAACGCATTCTAGAGGATCATTTGTGCTTAAACAAGGATACCAATAAGTAATGAAATAACTTGCAATTAAGTCGCAGTTTATTTCAATCAGGGTATCATTTGAATCTATTAGAAAGACACAAAGAATCTTTAAAACATAAAAAGTAGGAATAGTATCCTAATATTTGTTCGCGGGCCTGTCAAAATCAGATCTGGCCCGCTGGTCGTAGGTTGCCTACCCCGGATCTAATATAAGTAAGATGTCTTCCGTATAATTCTTTACAATTATTATTTATTTGTTGGTTCTGTGGTAAATTTCTTCGGTTTTTTAAATTTTTATTCTTGTCATTTCCCTACTCGTGTTGACCCCCCATGAAAATTATGTATTGAGATTGGCTAAAATTGCGTTTCATGGCATATCAGCTACTGAAATTAAGTGTTGTCAGAAGTCTATTTAAAATATGTTTCAAACGTTTTGTATGTGATCTTTTAAAATAATGTGAGTTCTAAAGATCGATAAAAATAGATTTTTTTATCAGAAATCTAAACCAATTTAATAAATTTAAATACATCTAACACTTTTGATAAATTGCGTGAGAATTTTCCTTTAATGCGTGTGAGCGTGAGAATGTATCAGAATACGAGAGACTTGGAAGGTATGCATTTCTATTGCTAAAAACCCACGACTCAAATGTAAGGGTAAAATGTCGGATCGCATACTACCGTCTTGTTTTTGATGTTTGAAATTTCCTTTTCGCGAATTTATTTGTAAAAATATTTGTTGCCATTTGGACCTCCCACCTACTCAAAATCGTTGATCCACCCCTGAATTACTGATCCGGCTACCTTCAGTTTTCAGCTTGACAAAATCGTCTTCCATTATATTAAAGTGATGGGCAGGCTTCACTCTAGTTTCAATGTTTTGTACCCCTGTGTATATATGGAGTATCTTTAGTTAAAAAGCATTCGCCTGTATAGATCATTAAGTTAGGTTCACGTCCAATGCTCGGGGGCAGAGCAGTGACCCCATAAAAATTAAACCAGCTCCTGTGGATTTCAATACAAAGCAATTAACTCGGGGTCTTGTGTTAAAAGTCCCTTGCATCGAGGTTTTATACAGAGCCAATTGGCGGAGTCAAATAGACAGGACTTCAAGGAGGAACCCATTGAACCAGTGAAAGGTAAAAGGGGACACGCAGATATGCGATATGTGTGAGTGTGTCTACAATGCGGTCCAGCAAAACTATAGTCATCGTTTATATCTTTATACTAGCAAGTGGTAAGTAATAAGATACGAAGACAATCTTTTCGAGGCTATAAAAAGGTCCTTTAAAATAAGTTTGCACATCAAGGCCAAATATAACCTAAATGAATCGTATATAGTCGTTTCATTGTGGTAGGGTTTGGAGAATTTTTTGTTCCTCTTGGGTCCATTATATAAATATAAACTTATGATACGCACGATCATCTATTATTTATAAGTACCTATTTTGTTTTATTAGTTATTAGATGTATAAAATGTGTTGCTGGTTGCCGAACACAACCGGATGACTGAACAAGTCTATAAATTCACACATTTTTGCGAAGATTGAGAATTGATTATAAGTTTTATTATTGTTCCATGTATTCGTCATGTAGATACTTATAGTAACTCATCACGCCGTCAATGTTGGCCTTAAATGCTCTGCAGCGTTTCTCATCCTCTTTTACTTCAGAGGCTATCGCTTTAAGGTCGTCTGCTGCTTTCAAAAATCTGGATCGTTTTTCTAGTTTTTCCTCTTTTATTTGAATTACCAAGCTGCATTCGGTTTACAAGAAGTGTTGAGAAATCACGGACTGGTAGCGAAGAAAATGGGCCATTTGTCAAGATTAAACATTAATAAAATTATAATATTCTACGCTTTGTTCAATGTTCAGGCAATATCTTTTTTACCACATAAAGCCCTGAAACTACTCGTTTAAGTTCAATGAAATGCACCATTTAAGAATTTTCCCTTTTTAACAATAAACTATGAAAATGAAAAATACTTTCAATTTTAGTGTTCTAGACGATATAAAATATTAAAATTCTAAAACTTCAAAATTAAAAAGAATTTCTTTTTTTAAAATTCACAAATTTCTTTATGAACGTATTTCCGCCTTGTGTATTTGATTGATGTATGTCTTCTGATGGATGTACATGTCACGGCTGTTTAGGCCATTCTCAACATTCCGATTCTTTAATTAATTTTCTTACTTTAAGTGCCAAATATTAGGAGACTACACTATAAATTAAAAGACAAGCCTGGCTGCTACAAGGTCAAACTCTACTCCAAGATGATTACTGCAACGTTTGTATTGTATATATAATAAATAAATATGGCTCAGCTGGCAAGAGAGCCGCCTATCAATCACTAGGTCGTGACCTCAAATCACGGTAGGGAAAAGTTTATTTTATATATATGTTTGGTTTAACGTGACGGAACAAACACAGTGAATAGTTTACTCTCCAAAATTTGGTGAGGATTGTTCTTGTTGTTACGGAGGAAAAACAAAGTCAACTCCAGCCTCCGACTTGGACTAGAGTTTGACGATAGACGAAAACCAATTTCAAACTAGGACACCCTTGCTCAACGGTCAGTCTAGATTTTGCGAAACCTGCGATATTCCCACGGCATAAGTTTTTAACATAGCTCATTGAGTGGCGTTCCTGCAATACATAAAAAAAGTTTTCCCACAACTGATAAAGAGTACAGACATTCAAGTCTTTTTGCTACTTACATATATAGAATTATTTGTGCGTGTTGGTTGATGTTTATGGCCAGTATAAGACAAGAAAGCATTTAGTAGGCACAAGAGTTTGCGATGCATCTAATAAAAATGACCAAGAAAGCATCTAGTATTAAGCACAGGAGTTTGAAAGTAAGCGACCTGTTTAGCATTATAGTTACATAGAAAATATATCCCTCTTCCTAAAAGCTTGAAAAATTAAACTATTTCCCCCCAAAAAATGACAAATTTCCAGAGGAAACGAAATTCTTATGGATTGAAAGCACAATAAATTACTTGCGAAAAATATTTTTCGTATTTTTATAAGAACCTTTCTCGTTCAGTAGTGCCTCAAAGGTTTTCCCAACGAGTTCTAAATCTGTTTTTTGTTAATTTTTAACTAGTATGCGCTTATCAAAGAAGCTATCTAGTCGTAGGTAAGAAAACATCACTGTATTTGATCTATAAACCGTCTCCCAGTTCAACAACCAGTGGAATTTATACAAGAAATATTTAAGTTATCTCAGAACAGTGAAAATTATACAAACGTGATTTGCGTCACTACAAATATGGCCAGGACCCACCGAGAGGAATTTTATAAGGCGGTGCAAAGCTATTTTCGGTACCCCTCCACACACACACTGCACAAACACCCTCGTCATTTAGCCACCCTGTTTTCATCTGCTATAACCCTTTTTAGTATATCATTCTATGTTTGCTCGCCGGTAAACGATATAGTCAACCTATTTTTTTTTTATTGGACATATCGTAACGACTTAAAAGTTTTGATACACAACAGCTCTCCTCTTTACCTAAGAAAATCCCGGGCTCCCTTAGCCCTCCCAGGCCTAAGTGCGATGCTCCAACTGCAGCCTCCTTCTCAGAGGCCCTGAATATGGCACTATTTATTAGATTTGAACAAAAACGTGCGATGACAACATACATCCATTTACTTGCTATTAGAAGTACAGTAAATAGTCTATCCGCAATTTGGAAGGGAAAAGGAAAAATAGTTATCAATACGACCAGGCCGGTTTGTTGAACTACCGGCTAACACACACTCTCTCTAACACACTAACTCTCTCTCATATACGCACTCACACGCTTGTAAATAAACTGATTTATTTTAATTCACGCGTTTGTCTGTTATTCACCAGGAAATTTATTGAGCCAGAAGGGTCATACATTCTCCAATCATTTATAAGCAACTTGCTTACAAGTGGACATTTTTTTAAAGACTTGCTGCTGCTACTACACCACAATAACGCAAGCAGACAGTGCGGTGTCACCTTTGGGGCGAGTGTCAATTTTATGAAGGCGGGTCATAAGTAAATACGACCTGACCGTGAGACCTTTGTGTAAGGGTGCGTGTGTAACAAGTCCATGGGCCAAACGACAGTTGTAACACTAGAGATATAGACATAGTAGCTACAGTTTTACCTGCGGTAAGTGATGGAAATGGGTTTTGGGAACTAGATATACAGTAATGTCTACTAATAGAGACATTGAACATACAAAAACTCTGGAAATTGAAAAGTAGGTATACGCTGTACCACCCCCCATCTGCAATAAATCACGTACAAATACTAGCCGCGATCTTTTAAAAAAGCATACGTACACGTCTTACGACAGAGTGTCTCCAAGAAATGTATACATACTGATTTTATCAGTCAATAGTTGCCGAAGACATAGTTTTTTTTTTACATCTAAACAACAGATTTAAACTAGAAATGCAAAGATTCTCAAAGTCCGAAGAAGATTAAAGTGTGTAAAAAAAGATTGCGCAGGTCGGAGAGGTAAGGACAGCGGCCCCACCGTCGTGGAGTAGTCGGTAGGTAGTTAGCAAGTTAGTCCCGCAGGCCATTACTACCGTAGTGAATCGATCCTCACTCAGGGATGGCCTGTCCATTGGGGCGCAATCAAAATTTAAAAAAAAAAAAAAAAAAAAAAAAAAAAAAAATAGTCGTTAGAATACAACCGGGGTCACACATTTTAAGTCTCGCCTTGTGCACATGAAACCTTTGCCCCGACCCAGTTCTCACTGAATGCTCAAAACTTATGACCTTGTGCCAGACTAAGCTAAGCACCAGAACACGTCGAGTAATGGTCAGCAAGTTATAGGGTTGCCATACGTTCGTATTTTCCACGAACATGTCTCGAAATCTTCATCCGAAAATTCTCCAAAAGTCCGTCAAATTTATTATCACGGCTGTTTTAGAATTACACTAGCTAAATACCGCCCTATCGGGCGGTTTTCAGGTAGTTCCTCAGGAAGGGGCCATAGGCTCCACTCCCGGGTGTAGCAGCTATTATATATGTGTATATTGAACGATTCAGTTTAGCATTGGCGTTACATTGTAAATAGAACCCACCCTCTAAAACCGTTATAGCATTTTTGGTGGGAAACAACAAATAGTCCAAGTTCTTCCCCTGGGTCCACTAAGTATGCATACCAAATTTGGTCGAGCTGCGCCAATGAACGGGAGAAGGGTTCAGTTTAGCATTATAGTTACATGTAAATAGAGCCTCCATTTAAAACTTGTTGGTGGAAAAGCCGGTTCTTCCCCTAGCTCTACTAAGTATGCATACCAATATTTAAGGGAGAGGCACAGTGACAAACAGACGGCGCCAGTTGTTAAGAAGATAGTACCAAAATGCGTGTCGGGTGGAGGCAGGGTGTCATCAGGACGTCTTTTTTTTAAATGTCTAGATATGGCAACGCAAAGTTAGTCATCATTGACCATTACTACTGTAGTGGGTGAGAGCCTAAGAGGGTTCCCCAAAATTATATACTAAGCTTAGTATATTAATAACGGCCAAGCCTGCTTTTGGGCAGGTGGTCAAGGTCAAGTGACAAATGGGAGCCTGGTGACAGGGGATCTATCCCAAAGATAGAATCTCACCATTACATTAGTAAAGTCAAGAGTGCGCCCTTGATGTCAACGGCAAAGATAGAGGAAGATATTTTTTAGAACGTAATTATATAATAAAACTAATAAAACATACCAATCTTTGTTCGGAAAATCTAATATGAACAACGAAGATGGTAAGAAGAGATTGGATTATCCGAACAAAAGTTCGGTAAAAACAACCTGTTTCATACTTTGCATCCGCTGGTATGCAAAATAAATACTCCCCTTATTCTCTGCCTTTCCATCATACAGAGAAACCTCGGTTATTCGAACATCAATTACCCGAAAAAGATTTCATGGTTCCGTAAATGTGTCCAGTATGGCTTCCTTTTTTATGATCGGATCAGTTATCTGAACAATCGTTCATCCGAACAAAATACTTCCCACCCGTCTCGTGCCTAAAATACGAACGTGAGAATGGAGAAGCCAACAAAGTGTAGGATAAAAGACTCCTGCCTACCACCTGACCTTCGTTAGCTCAGTCGGTAGAGCAGCACCGCGTATAGGTGGCTTCCAAGGTGGACGCGGGTTCGATCCTTTGTTCACATTTACGGTTTAGGCCGCTCGTTTAGCAGTCGCTCACACCGACGCCGGGCAAATATAGGCTCTCACTAATAAATGTCATTATAATTATCATATATATGTTAAAACTTTCATTCACTATTGATCGCAAATATAGTAGCATGGCAAATTCTGGCAGTAGTGGGGAAAATCTAAATCATGGTTGTATTTTCGCGCTAACTGCATTTGAAGCCGGTATAGATAGACAAGGTTTCGGCTTTTCTTGCCGCTGCCCACTGACTTTACTGTTACTTTACAACTTCGCTTTTAGTCATTTTCTGCACAAACCAACTAAATGTCTGGCGATATGGGGATGGGGGTTACTTGATGATTAAGTACGGGATTTCACATTATTTTTTATTACCAAGAATTTGTTTAAGCAAGATTCAGCGCTCAATCTGCAGTGAAAAGGAGGAACAAAAGGTAGTGTCAGTGGTCAGGAATTAAAGTAAGCGTTATTCATATAGATATATTCCGTAGTAACATCTTAAATATGAAACTTCTATATTAAAAGAGAAAACATTTTTTTTCCAGCAACATCTTTAGTGTTTGAAGCTACAAAGCTTTCTGGACTAATATATATACATTCGGTTGGAAACGGAGGTCTATTAATATACATTGCAGTTTTGTGACACACACACACATATATACATATATATATACATATATATACATATACATATACATATATATACACATACACACACACGTGTATTACACCAGTAGCGTTCAAACTAAAGAATTTTTATTATTTCTTTCGAGAAGTTTTCCGCATTTTGTTGACTTGAAGTATTTCATATATGTTGATAATTGAATAATTAACTTGAAAAAAAAAATATTTAAAGGTTTTAGAATAAGGAAGGTTAGAAAACATGAATTACCTCAATCAATAACAAATGATGTCGATTATCTTATTCAATGAACGTTCACATATTCCAAGCATGCGGTGATCATCTTCGTCTGTCACCACGGACAACGGATAGCACAGCCATTTTGTTGTTTACTCTAATTAGTTATGGAATTTTACATATGGATGCATCGCTACTTCCGCACACTATAACTGCAAGAACGAATTTGAATCTCACTTGTAATCTTGTGTCAAACTATGGTTAATAAATACCTATAGGATCATGTACGTAAGAATTCTTCTGTCTCCCTTCATAGCATATTA
>VCCN01002867.1:8076839-8087084 GCA_006491835.1 Architeuthis dux
AAAAATGACTCCGCATAAAAAATAATGCCGCAATTCTCCACATTTACCAAAAAGAATTTGAAAAGATATGATTGCGGAAGAGAATGTAAGAAAAACGGTGCAAGTATCAACTTTTACAAATGGTTAAAAAAGAAAATCATTTATAAAAGTCTTTTTCTGTGAAGACGTCAGACGAAATAGAAATAAAAAGAAATTGAAAAGGTGTTAATCTGACAATAGCCGTGATTTTTAATTTTTCCAAGGTAAATCTTTCAAAACCAAAATTACATTCTGTCTCTTTGCTTAAAACGGAACAATTTATGTTCGACTCTAAAAAAAATAATTTTGACACTGAAAACACGAAAGCAACAAGTGTTCAGTCCCTGGTAACAGGTGATTTTCTTTCGATAAAGTTACATTTAACAATAAACTATGAAAATGAAAATTATTTTCAATTTCAGTGTTCTGGACATTATAAATGTTAAAATTCTAAAACTTCAATTTAAAAAAAAAAAAAAGCTTAAATTAACGTTTTTATGAACGTAGTTCTGTCTTGTGTATCCATTTTGGCATTTTAGAAACATTTTCGAGGTGGGGGTGGCGGCAAAAGGATATATTCAAAATACATCTTAGTGATAGATAACCAACCCTGTTAACAGCGAATAATACAGTCTTTATATGGGAACATTAAGTTGGGGTTACATAACACAATTGTACTCGCCATTATCCTTTAATTGACTATAAGACTCCAACTTTCAAACCCCCTCGCCCTCTGTGAGAAAACCTGATCCAGGGGTGTGAAATGCCCCGTTTGCCCCCCCCCCAATGTCCGTATGCTAAATCATTGGAGAGTTTGTCAAACCTCAAATCAAAAACTAGTTGGGTTGACTTACTACTAGACTGCATAGAATTTTGCCGCGAAGACTGCATATAGCCTTAGCCCTAACCTGGGAAAGTGGAGCATCCATGTAGAGTTGAACCGTTGAACGCGTGTGGAGTTCAGTTCACGCACAGAGAGACAGAAGAGCGAGCGAAGAAACACATCGTAATCTCTTCAGGGACGGGCAGAGCTGGTAATAGGCCCAGGCCAGATTGGAAATGTTGGCCCTCCCTCCCATCTCAAACTGCTCATTAAGTATTTTTGTAACCAGTGCTAAATACATATATTTATGTATGGGTATATATACATGTGTACGCCTCTGGAGTAGACCCTACCCCCACACTCAAAAGCGTAGGTCTAGGCCAAATGGCCCCACTGACCTCTGTCCGGGCCTGAGTCTCATGTGAAGACGGATATTTGGATCAGATACTTTTTGAGAAACTAATCGCTTACCGGAGTATGTAGTGCTATCAACAGATGTAAATGATCTTAAAAAGAATTATGATGTTTATTACACCATCGTAAATGTTTAAGGTCCTAGATATTGTGTAAATGTTTAAGGTCCTAGATATTGTGTAAATGTTATGTGCGCTTCTCTATACATGATGAAACTATATGAAAGTTGTTGCGAGTAAAAATGGTGCACATTTGTGCTTAGTGCTTGTATCTCGCCTGTTATTTTCTTATTGTCGTATTTGTTCTCGAAGTTATTTACTGTTTTTGTTCTTAGTATATTTGGATCGTGCTCTACAAGTGATCTATTATTTAAATTTTGACTACTTTTTACAGTCATCTTAAATTTTATTAGTTGCTTTTTATCGCAACACTTTGCTCAGACCGATTACCCCCCGACAGTGATCAAATAGCGTTGATCGGAAAAATAAAGAATAAGCCTCGGGTGGGACTCGGACCCACATCCCCTACCCAGATGAAGCACCGGTCTGCCTTACCAATTACGCCACCGAGCCTTAACTGGGAGCAGAAGCTCGAAATAACACCCTTCTTTTTTTTCCACAATAAAAATAAATGTTCATAGTATGTTATGAATGAACAATGAAGACAGTTTTTTTTTAAAGACTTTTGGTGAAGGTCCCTAAAAGAGCACAAGTATCTTTTAAAAAGTAAATGAAATCACATGGTTTTTATTTTACTCTACTCTAATTGTCTGGTTAAGTGGACGAAAAATGGTTTGTTATTTTAGTTTAAAATGAGCATAAGTTAGTAAATAAGATCAGAATAATGATAATATTTACACGTTTGACACAAGGCTGTATAGGAAGGGAGAGATGCGAGTCTTCATTATTCAACAATTCTACTAGTAACTAGTTCCACTCACAACCCATTCACATTGTATTTTCTTGCTTTCACTAAGAGAACACATCCATCCCGCAATAATACCACATTTACTCTATGGAACCTACCTACGCTTTAACAAAAATGATACATGCACAAGTGCAATTGTAGGAGATATATACAAATGAAAATGTTGATGGGGGAGGGGCAAAATGACAAAAGCAGACAATCTTGAAGAAACCTAGAGGCTCCCGGTTTAGTGTGGGTCTCAAGAGAAAGAACGGCTACAGTTTTTTTTGATGGGGGCTGAAAATTCTCACTTTTACCAAAAATAACATTGGGATAATAAAAATAAATACAGAAAAATATATATTAAAAAAACTTTTAGTCTAAACAACAAAAACATTTACAATCCGTACTCACACATGCGTCATGCGTGCCTACATCAAATTAAATAACAATATGTACTTACCGAGTGCGCTGATTGATACCGCTTGCTTTTTTTCAAGTTTACGCGATTCAATTAATCCAAACCACCCGTTAGGATATACGGGTGGTATTTCTCCAATTTGTCTCCTCCGCCGCACCTGGTTGGCGATTTCCTTGGCGCTGAATGTCCCGTCATGTACATATCCACTCCATATTCTCACACGATCCATATACGTAAAGAAAAACTGGTAGACAAATTTCAAGACCCGATAGGCGAGATAGAATGAAACGACGTAGGTAAAAAACCGCAGGCCAGTAATAACGTCAACGTTGCTCCAGAAAATGAAGAAAAGATTACTCCAACTGTGTCCAGCGACAGTCGTTACGGCATGTTTACAAAATTCGTGTACCTCTAAAAGAGGAACACTCAAAATTTTGAACCCTAGGTTGTCTCCGAAGGCTGCGACCACGATCAACGCGAAGAAACTCAAGATAATGAATGTCATCAGAAAAATTAACCTTAACCATCCAGGCATGATTAATTAATTATAATGATTTATATATAAAAGGAAAAAAAAGTATTGTGATTATAAACAGCACCCGAATTGACCGTCAAAATATGCACGTGGGTCGTATGTACTAAAATGAAAATTAAGCTAGTGTCATTTTTTTTTTTATATATCAAAATATTTTTTTTTTTTTTTTTTTTTTTTTACGGGGAGATGTACAAAAATAAAGAAAAACTATAATGTTTAATTTTTATAAATATCTATTTTACCTTTCTTTTTCCATCGTGAACAAATAATTTTTAAAAAAAATAATTTCCAAATGACGCTTGACCAAAAAAGAATTGTTAAATCTGCGTGACAAGTTATTTAAAACAGAATTTCTTTTCTTCTTAAAGACTTTTCTTTCTTAAAGCTGCCCGTCATAAATATCTAATTTTCTTCTCGTTTCCAATAAAGTATGTAAGATTATCGTAAACGTTCCCCCCAGAAATATGTAATAATTGCAAAGATGGGAATAATTGTCAACTTGGACGAACGTTCGTTTGAAAAGTCCTCACTCTATCCAACTACTTACATTAATGTAAGTCTATCGACACTACCACCAATACCCCTTCCTTCTTCATCTTACTCTCCTCCCATTCGTTTTATATCCCTCCTGCTACCACTCCTGGTGGGTGTCACGTGACATTTCCCCACCTCTTTTTTTTTTCCTTTCCCAACTCTTCCTTCTTCACTCTCTCCTTCTCCTTACTCTCCTTCTCACTCATTTTCCTTCCCCCCCTCCTCTCTCTATTTCCTCATTATGACGTTTATTATTAAGCTTAGCCTGGTACGGTGAATGGGGTTGATGGGAAGAAGATTGTGTTGCGCGAATCTTCCGAGTGGGGAGGACCTGTCTTGAAAGTTGATCAGCATTATTTAATATTCTGGTTTTTAATTCGGCTCAAACACCGGTGACACCTACGCAAGCAACTAACCCTAACAACAACCCATCAAGCAAGCAGGCTAATCTCTTCTTTTTTTTCTCTCACGCAAACACGGACACTGAAAGTTGTACAATGCACATTACATATCAACATCCACACGCATAAAAAAAACACAACAAAACACACACACACACACACACACACGAAAGTAGAAGATAAGACCAGGGCCGGTGCAAGGGTTTCATGCGCCCTAAGCGAAACTTAAAATTTGCGCAAGGATTTAATGCGCCCTAGGCGAGACTTGATATTTGCGCCTCTGGATGTAGTCTAATGCCTTTTTTTTGTCATTTTGGAGTGCGCCCCTAGGACGTTTGCGCCCTAAGCGACGGCCTAGGTTCGCCTAATGGATGAGCCGACCCTAAATAAGACAACAGAGACTGATGTATACATATTCGAAAAATAGTTGTAAGAACACACATCTCTTTATTTTTCTCACACAAACTCAAACACACTTCATAGACTCAGAAACTTGTACGTTGCATTCAACATCCACAAAAAACATGCGACAAGTTGAGACTGGTGCATACAGCATACATTTTCGAAAAAATAATTGTAAAAAACATACATACACGCAGGGTTATTCCACATATATGTAACAACGACGGAGTTCGGGGAAAGAAATAACAACGTGCACAACTAAGTTGTTGTTTTTCTTTTTGTTCAACTTTATTTAAAAAGAAAACAAAAACAAAAAACCCGAATCGACGAAGCGGGACAAGAAATAAATCAGTTGTAAATTACGAATTCTTACTTGAGAATATTTACTGAAGTGGTGCACACGCATGGGTGTCCGCGGGATTGGGGGTGGGCAAACAGGGCATTTGCCCCCAGATCAAACCTTCTCACCTAGGGTGAAGGGGTTTGAAAGTTTAAACCTTACAATGAAGGTACAATTGTTTTTATGTAATCCCAATTTTAATGTACCAATATAAAAAGATGGCATTATTTTTCGCTAAACCCTAGCGTAAAATAAGATATTTTCCGAATATATTCTTTTGCCCCCCACCCCCCTCGAAAAGTGGCAACGGACGCCCATGAGCACACATGCACACATTCACACATTCACACACGCATAATGAGAATCGCCGTTGCATATAAAAGGCAACGCACACTTGCACACAGACTGAAACAAACGCATGTGCGTACACACAAAACACATACAAGCAGTGTTGCCAATGGTTTGTTATTTACAATACCTAAAACTGTCTTTGAAAATGGCTAGAATCGGCTAAATCTTTTAAATTTCCAGCTAACTTTATAGCTAAAAATAGTATACCCATTTAAAGGCCAAATCAAACAAAATAACTATATACTAAGACCCCAGAACAATTTATAAATAAAAATTGTACAATAAACTATGAAAAATATTTTCAGTGTTCTAGACATTAAAATATTAAAATTCTAAAACTTCAAAATTAAAAAAAAAACCCTTAAGATTTTAAAATTAACGTTTTTGTGAACGTAGTTCCGTCTTGTGTATTGGTGTATGTCTTCTGATGTATATGTTACGGCTGTTTAGGCCATTTTCAACATCTTGTATATTTACTTTTATTAAACTTGCCAGATTTAATCAGCTATCGGCTGAATTGGAAAGAAATCCGCGAGATCTAGCCGAAAAATGGCTAATTTGGCAACCCTGCACAAGTGAACGAACATTTTGCCAGGCTATTTCCTATTCATCCGCGATTTCTTTCTTTTTTTCTTTCCTTCCCGCTTGTTTTCAAATTTTACTTCGTTTTAGAATGTCTTTCCTCGCGTCAGGTTTTCTTTCTTTCTTTTCTTTTCTTCTTATTCATACTTTTTCTTCCCGTTCCTCTTTTTTGTCTTTCTCTTCCCCGTTGTTTTTTTCTTTCTTTACCCTCGTTCTTTTCTTTTTCTTTATTTCTTTTCCCACCCTGTCTTTCTTTTTTGTTCTTTCTTTCTCTCAATCTTCTTTTCGTGTCTTCTCTCTCCACCACCTTTTAATGTTTTCTTTTTACTTTCTCTTATTTTCTATTTTAATATTACATTAATTGCTTACCCCCCGCCCCCGCCACACTTTTATCTTTCCATGCCAGGTAATTTTCACTATTATTCGTCGTATCCTTTAATGACCTCATATAATAACACATTAACGATTATTATGACTATCATCATCACCAGAAACAAATCAACATCAATATTTCCATCTATTTCAGTGATTTCATTCTCTTTGCGAGCCAAGCAGTGTTGCCAACTCAAAAAATATCTTCGCGCTAGTTTGACTGCCAAAAAGCGCTAAATCTTTTTTTAAATAGCCAAAAATAGCCCCCAAAAATGGTTAAGCGCAAACGCGCTAATATAGCGCTTTTTGCACTGTCAAAACAAGAAACGCGCTGAATCTAGCGCGAAACGCGCAAAATCGGCAACACTGGAGCCAATCCAGGCATCTATGATGATGATGATTTTATTCATCTGTAAAATAATCATCATCATAGATGCCTAATAATAAGAGAAAATGCTACACGCAGAGATAGAGAGGGAGAAATATAAAGAGAGAGGGGGGGTGAGAGATAGAGAGAGGGAATGGATGGAAATTAATGATGATGATGGCGATATGGCCACGCCTATTGCAAGTTGCTGATTGGTCAATCGGCGAAGGTTGTTCACCTCACTCCCATTGATTTGACTTGAGATTCACGACGTCACACTGGACGTCGGAAAAGTAGAGAAAGGGTTTTGTAGTCATTTATGAAACAAAACACACCACCGACACGACAGAGAAATATAAATAGTCAGTGTAGATGGGAAAATACAACTGTTGTATAAATAAAATAAACAAGTAATAACAACAGATCTGGTTAGTCACTAAATAGAAACCGTCACGTCTAGGGGTAATCAATGAATAAATTACTATCTCTCGCCTTTTGTTGGGTTGTGATCACTAAAAAAGTCTGAATTAAAAAAAACAAAAACAAAAAAATAACAAGCGTGAACCTTGTCGGACACACACCAAGGGACCAATTTAGCATAAACTTACATTGTAAATTGAAACCCCCGCTAAAAACCTATTTCGTGGGGAATTTAAAAAAACAAAATCAAAAGTCTTTTCTAGACATAATAAGGAGAACGTTTTAAATTTCAGCCCTCTAGCTCCATTGGTGTGGTCTGTATGCGCGGCACATACATATATAGCCAGACAGACAGACCAACTGTACACGCGACACACATGTACATAGCCAGCCATTGGGACTCACTTAAAAAACTGGAGAAACCTATGTTAACAGTTTTGGTGTCAGTTTTTCTAATAGTAGCAATATTGAATATAGAAAAACAATGTTGACGTGAAGAAAATATCCAAGACAGAATCAACTATCTACTTATATAATATGCCACTTGTATGTTTATATTTTTTGTCTGTAATATTTTTTGTGTAAATACTTATAATCAGGGTTCATTCTGGTTGAACATAAACTAGAGCATACAGAGTAACATAATCTTTTTGATATTTTATAAAGTACAACACAATTGAAAAATTATTTAAATAGAGCCTTCATCTTTTGACGGCATGAGTAAACTCGTTAATAAATATGTACGTGTTCGTGAGGAGTCTTGAAAAACACACTAAATATAAGCACACCTATTTATTTTTAAATTTTACAGTCTAAACCTATGCTATGATGTCTAGTGCCGTTACGATGGCTACGGCATCAGACGCCCCATGCCCGGGCTTCACAAGTTTCTCTGTCTCGGCTAGTTCTTCGAGGTTTGCGATATGTGGAATAGCCTTAGGGGCAACAAGCAGCTGAATTGGCGTCACTCACTCCACCATACGCGTAGATGCCTAAGATTTAACTTAAACACTTCTTCAGCTTGTCAACAGTCAACGCACAAACAAATAAACAACTATTGTTTATGTTTATGTATATGTGTATGTTTCAGTCAGTAAACACGAACCTACCCATCAGCCCCCATTTAACGAGCCATGTTCCAGTACCGGAAACGGGAGACTGGGAAGGTCTCTCTGGTCCAGGCAATCGCCATGTAAACACGTTAAATACAGTTATGAACCAAACGCGTTCAAACTAAACACAGCTAAACAGATAAGAACAAACAACAAAAGCACTAATATCAGACGACATTACAATTATTTCTCCCCATTTTCGGAATATGAAGTAGTTGAATCCTGGGTAGAAAGCAAGAAAGACGTTATAAGTGACCATATTCTATCAAAAATGTTTGCATTAATCCCTGACAACTGACAGTCTCCTTTTTTATCGTTTTCAAAGCACAGATAACAAGATTGCAAAATTCGATGCCCAACCATCAATTTGTTTCGCTACTGCCAGAAATAGTTAGGTTGTTAGCGCAGAAAATAGCTAAAGCTAAACGGGGGAGTAGCGGTAAAGCCAGTGGGTAGCTGAAAAACCGAAACCTTGGCTGCGTGTATCGGGTTCAGATGCAGTCGGCACTAAAATAAGGCCGTAGTTAGTTCTTTATTCTTCCCCCACCGCCAGAATTTGCTGTGGTGGAAATTTTACACTCCATTCTCAGTTTCCAGGTTTTTTGTATGTCTCAAAAGGGCCCCAAAATTGGCCATATTTTAAAACAAAAATTACCCACGGGGTTTTACAGTGCCCCGGAACCCCCAGCTGCACGGGTTCACTTCGCTCATCCCCGATAGATCCCTCTGTGATCTCCGAGCATAGCCTCACCGTATACCGAGTTCCCCCAAACCCATTTCCATCACTGGTCACTATATCCAAGGTGGATAAAAATTTAGACGTATTTGTTTCATAAATCCTACCCGTGATATCATTGGCTACCAAAACAGTTTATAGATATTTACAGGACTCTAGCAGCTCGATAAAATAGCAAGACAGGTCTGATTAGTCACTCAATAGAAACCGTCACATGACCAACGTCTTTTGGCAGCATGCCGTGTTGGGGGTGGTCAATTAAAAAATTGGAAAAGGGGGTGATCAATGAATACTTCTCTCGCCTTTTGTTGGGCGATAATCACTAAAAAAAGTCCGAATTTTCAAAAAACAAGCGGACACATCTAAGGGACCAATTTAACATAAACTTACATTCTAAATTGAATACCTGCTAAAAACCTATTTTGGGGGGCGAATTTAAAAAACAAACCCTCTAGCTCCATTGGTGTGGCCTGTATGCGCAACACATACATATATAGCCAGACAGACAGACCAACTGTACACGCGACACATATGTACATAGATAGCTAGCCAGTGAGAGTTTTTTCTAGACATAATAAGGAGTAAATATTAAAACTTTCAGCTCCATTGGTGCGGCCTGTGCGCGTGACATATACATATATAGCGAGTCAGCAAGACAGACAGACTGAAGAAACCTATGTTGACAGTGTTGGTTGAATGTTTTTAAAAATGTTAGCCTATTAGACAAAACTTGATATCCATACACGGTAACTATCTACATCCATCCCGATTCAATGGTTTGTGAATAACTATTAAAGCCACTACGCTCTTACACTGATTTTATGTTTAACGAAAGACCCAAGTGTGTGACCTCATGCCAGGTTTAATTAAGGTAAGACCAATAAATAGCATGGTAGTATTGCAATCAATTAATCGTGAGTTTATCACTCACTGGACGCTGCATATATGTGACCACATGTCAGAGTTGGCACTGATTCGCCCTGTCAATCGTTTGCAACAGCTCTAACTATGACCCATATTTGCAGGCATACATAAGCGTAGCTGGAGATTAGGGGGCCTAGGGCGCTTGGTTCGTTGAGCCCCCCCCCGCAGCATTTAGTGACATTTGTTATTGTATAATGTTAATAGAAATGCACTAAGTGAACTACGATTCATAAAGTTGTCGGGGTCCCCTCCATTGGGGCTCACCTCCTTCAGCTACGCCCCTGAACATATGTAGCGACAAAAATCTATATGGGACCTCACACACTTATCCCAGGGTCCCTTCCACTTTTGAAAACCTTTTGAAGTCCTCTTTCGGGATCGCCATCATCTGCCTTAATCTTGTCTACGGTCTGAACTCCCCTCCCTTCAAACGGCGAAAACCCAGATGTCGCAGGGAGCCAACATTGGACCGTAAAAGCCTAGAGCTGCTACAGAAACAAGGAATACATCAACATTGAACAAATCACATCCATATCGTTCAAAATGGAGAAAAACATTGCCCAATATGCCTTGTTGCGTGTAGCACC
>VCCN01002867.1:8125034-8136150 GCA_006491835.1 Architeuthis dux
GTACACAAATACCGATTCCAAACATTCAAAGGACTATTGTGAGCCAGAGGGAACACTCTCAGGAAAATAGTAGTAACACAATACGGATAATTATATATATATATTAGATTGTAATGACAATTTTTAATTTATTGTAAGTAAAGTCAAGCGTCCGTCACTGCCAAGAGACACGTCCCAATGGAGTATACACCCGTTGACGAAGACCCGGTCTCTGTTGCATGCGTCAGCTTAGTGATCCTTGCAAGTTTCAAGTCTGGTTGGGACCAGGACTTTATACTTACAAGTTTTTATGACCACGCCCTTGGCAGGATGCAAGTCCACCGAATGGATACTTCCACCTTAATCACACAGCTTAGAGTGTACTCAATTAACTGCTGAGTTCACAGGGAAATGAAGAGTTTTCCACACTCTTCGCTCATACTGGGAATCGAACCCAGTACCTTCTGCGTGTGAGTCAGACGTGCTAACCATTACACCATCCGAGCGGATTTGATTTATTGTAGTGTAAGAATTTTGCGTCTAACTTATGTCTAGTCAGAAAAAAATCACTTAATTCGCAATTCCACCAACAATATTCTAGATTATCGTATACATTGTCGCCCATAAATGAGTACACACCTACCACTTTTGTATGGAAAGTTAATTTCTTTTAAACCAAACATAGCAGGATTTTATTATTTCTAGTTGAACATTACACAATCAAAACGGATATTATCAGGTATTATTTATAACCAAACTCGACAGCATTGGAACTCTGTTGCCAAAAATATGAATACGTCGCCGTCCAAAAATGAGTACACCCCTACGAAAAATAGTTTTAATAATAAGGATAAAATCCTGCTATATTTAGTTTAGAAAATAATTAACTTTCTATAAAGAAATTTGGTAGGGTTGTACTCATTTATAGGCGATACTGTATATATATCATCGTTAATTCGAGGATTTCTTATACACACACACACACACACGCGCGTGCGCACGCACGCACACACACAGAGGTTTTGAGTGTCCTTGGTGTTTGTTGTCGGCGCCATATCACCGTATCAAGTGGGCTTACAGGTTGTTGATCTGCGTGTGTCCTCAAGCTGTCTCCATGGCAACAGCGAGTAAGAATGAATGGTAATTCTCCCTCACATTCACAAACAAATGAACCAAACAAAACAAAATATGATCCCCCAACTCCGATCCTACCTCCCCGGTTTGTACTTCCTCTGGGTCAGCTCACAAAACTGACTTGGGGTTTTCAGAAGCTTTCACGGCATTCTTGCTTTGTTCTCGCTGGAAATGATTAACTCCATTGAGGGACGTATGGTGATGTGAGTGACGCCACTTCGGGTGCTTGTCGCTTCTATTGCAGATATCGCAAACATCGAAGAACTAGCCAAGACGGAAAAACGTGACATGTGATGCTCGGACAGGGACTGCTGATGCCGTAGCCAGCGTAAGGGCACTACTTTACTTACTTTAAAGCCCAAGGTGTTTTTGGTCGTAACCCAACTGCCCTCTCAACAAAGCTTGTTGGCTTGAAGAAAAAAACTCTACTTATATAATACGCCACATGATTGTCTATATTCTTTGTCTGTAACATGTGTCAAGGGAGATCGTTATTAAATGCTAAATATAGAGTGATGGAAATAGGTTTTTGGAACTAAGTATACGGTACGGCTGGGTTTGGGCAACTAGGTATACGGCAATGTCTCCATTAATAGATTGAACATAAATAAACCTGCAAATTGAGAAGTAGGCACCCCTGCGTACCCTCCACCCATTTCCATCACTGGTCGCTCTTATTTATTTATGTACCTTATGTACTTTATACTGGTCAGTAGATACCATGAAGTAATTAGACCGATATAGGTTTCCACCAATTGTTTCCCAGCTCCTCATCTTTTATGATGAGTGTGGGTTACATAGTTTAGAAGGAGAAGGTGTAGCAATATTTGTCTCTGCTTGACCATTCCCTCTCTAGGCTAGTCTTGAAAGTGTTGTCGAAAAAAATATATATGTATATACACACACACACCTACACACACTAACACACATACACAATCAAAATGTCTGAGCAAAACAATAGTGAAAGTCTAAAACATTAACTATTCCAGAATTTTGAATTTTATCACTTGATGTTATTTTCTGCTTTAAAATCTTTTTTTTCCTTAATAATTTTAAAACAATTTTAAATGAACAACTGAGAAACAATTCAAACTCAAAAGCCCCAAGACAGCACATACCTCTGCCAACGCCATACACTACCTAAAAACTGAATGAAAATCATATATATAGCTACGATACAGGGAAGGTAACTGTGTAAGTTTTGATTGTTCGGACTATTGTTATATAAATTACAAATACAGAATTCTTTTTTTAAAAAGGAAAATGTAAAATCTAACTTTTTTTCAAACTTCCATTGCTTATATTACATACACATATGTGTGGAAGGGGGGGGGGTCAAACAATTTGGAAAGAAATAACTATATATACATTATATCGGTCAGTAGATACCGTGCAGTAATTAGACCGACGTAGATTTCCACCAATTGTTTCTCAGCTGCTCATCTTTTTATGATGAGCGTGGGTTACATAGTTTAGTAGGAAAAGGTGTAACAATATTTGTCTCTGCTTGACCATTCCCTCTCTAGGCTAGTCTTGAAAGTCTTCACATTCTCTGCAGTGACCGTGGCTTCACTTATTTATTTATCTATTCATTGGAATTTCATACAAAGAATCCGGGTTCATTCTGGTTGGACATAAACAAGGAAATACAGAGCAACATAATGTTTTTGATATCTTTTAAGTACAATCAGGTTCAGATTAACCTATACCAGGCCCCCTAGGCTATTAGCAATATGGGGCCCCCGTCTTGACCCCCCCCCCATTTCGTGTATAATTTTAAGTAAGTAATGCGATCTGTCAATCATGTGAATAAAGTGGATTGTTATGTGCTAATGTGTAATATATTCATTCCATTTTTTAAAGAGATATTTGTTAGGACATTTTTATTAAGTGTTAAAATATTATTAACAATATCTTAACAATTATAGTAAGCGCACAGCCTTCACATCAGGGAATGTTTTCATTTTGACAGTTTTATTGTTTAATTCATTTTCTCTGTAGTAGTAGTGATACATTTCTAAATTGCTATTTATTTTGGGGCCCCTTCAATGCCTTGGACCCTACCCGGTAGCGTGGTGTGCGTATAGGCTAATCTGGCTATGGTCTGTCAAAAATAAAATTAAGAAAAATATGAATATCCCAGAATTTTCCCGGCCCCCTGTTAGCTACGGGTCCCTAGGCTTAAGCCTACTCAAGCCTTATAGTATAATCCGGCCCTGAGTACTTGTTTCGTTTACTTGTAAAAATCTGCGATAACCAACATGTAAATACAGGTATGCCTTGATTAGTGCGGTTAATTTGTTCCAAAATTTACCGAACAGTTCAACACCGCATTGTTCAAGGTCTTATTATAATTTAATAAGCTTATACTTAGTTACATTAATTTGTACAGCAATACCATAACCGTACTACATCAAAACCCGCACTAATCAAAACCGCACTAATCAAGGTATTCCTATACAAGTAAGTCTTTTAAGTAAGGAATGAATTTCTAATTATTTAACGAGACTTATTTTTAGGTGACAAATTCTTATTCCTCAATTATTTGTTACTAGGTGGGGCCTTGGAAATTCCATGGGTGTTGAAAACTAAGGTTATCAATTATATCATGGCTCTGCTCTTCTCTGACCCTTTGCCTATATATTCTCATTCTCTCCCTTATCCCTTCCAATCTTCGTTGCCCGTTTTTATCTAAATATTATACAAACATGTTTCATATGCGAAAATCTACCCACCACCTCCATATGCGTATGGGGACTCTTTCTACATGGTGTTGTGGAGGGGGGGGGCTAAAGGGGCTTGATTTTCCCGAAATTCTCGACGGTTTTGCCCGAATTACACTGATTTTCCCGAGATTTAACGCGTTTTCCAGGTCCCCTGGCTCGTACGCCTATGACCTCCTCAGTAAACTACATTTCTTTTCTTCCCTCTCCCTTCCTACCCTCTTTTTAAACTAACTAACGTCCTTTCTACTCTCTCTTCCTACCCTCTTATTAAACTACCTAACAACCCTTTCTACTCTCGCTCTCTCTCTCTTCCTACCCTCTTATTAAACTACCTAACTTTCCTTTTTACTCTCTCTCTCTCTTTCTACCCTCTTATTAAACTACCTAACTTTCCTTTCAACTCTCGCTCTCTCTCCCTACCCTCTTATTAAACTACCTAACTTTCCTTTTTACTCTCTCTCTTCCTACCCTCTTATTAAACTACCTAACTTTCCTTTCTACTCTCGCTCTCTCTCTTCCTACCCTCTTATTAAACTACCTAACTTTCCTTTCTACTCTCTCTCTCTTCCTACCCTCTTATTAAACTACCTAACCTTCCTTTCTACTCTCTCTCTCTCTTTCTGTCTCTCTCTTCCTACCCTCTTATTAAACTACCTAACCTTTCTCTTACGTTATTACTGAAAAGCGTTGTATTCGAACGTAGAAAGGTAAGGTCAAACAGAATAGTATTATTACACCCCCCCCTTAATCCCTGTGAAACAATTCAGGTATAGATTTGAATTTCTATGAGATGATTTTTAAGAAATAAAAAAATGTATTCGTTTCAATGGAAAAGTCTAATGTTTCAAATGGTGCGTAGGAGATATTTTCACCGGCTAGATTGTTACTTTTGAATGGAAGAGTCCATTGTTACCAACAGAGAAACAGAAAGAAAAAATCACACTGTTCAGTATATAAGTAGATTAGTCGTTCGTGACATTTTGGTGTAAGTAGAGTATTTATTCGTGTACAATGCGATCTCGTTCCGAATATCAGATTATTCGAGTAAGGAATTAAAGACTTAATTTCATAGTTGGCTTTTGCCATTGCTTTGGTTATGAACCCGCATTTGGGAACTTCGATACCTGATTAAAATTTCGGTCTTAAGTTTTTTCATGTTTCTGCTAAAAAATAAAGTAGCCCAAAATTTTGTCTAAAAAAACTAAAAAAGAAACATTCATCGATTAAAACGTAAAATATTACTGTTTTAAAGCCAATGTTTACCTTTATTGACAAGACATTAATCATTAAGCCATATTTGATGTTCTTGACAATTAAATGAAATTTTTGTTACATTTGAATCGCTTTTTTTTATTCAGTCTGCAAAAATGCTTACTGAAAAACAACCACACACACACACACACACATTGACCCCCTAAAAGTGTGAAAAGGTTTCCCTTCACTTTTGACCCTTTAAAGGAGGGGGGAAAGTCTCCGTTCACTTTTGACCCCTTAAAGGGGGGAACAAGTTTTCCTTCACTTTTGACCCCTTAAGTGCGAGAAAAAAAATTCACCTTCACTTGTGACCCTCAAAAGATGGAAAAGATCTCCCTACACTTTTGCCCCCTTGAAGGGGGAAAAAGTTTCGATTCATTTTAATCCATTAACTAGGAGAGGGGTGGGGATTTCCTTCACTTTTGACCCCTTAAAATGGGGAAATTTTCACTTCACTTTTGACCCTTTAACGGGGAAAAAGGTTTCCGTTCACTTTTGACCCTTTAACGGGGAAAAAGGTTTCCATTCACTTTAACCCGTAAAAAGGGTCCCGACCATGGGTCTGGGAACCAGTTGTTTAAATAAATCAGGCAACCAACTTGATTTGTTAAGATGTTGTTGTTTCTTGTTGACTGATATTCACATTGATTTCTTGGCAGATATAATCCTCGGACATTTGTCAACATATCTTTTTTATTAGTAAAACAGTACAGACAAGATTGCACTGACCTTTGTCACAAGTTGGTAATGCAAGATGATGCAAAATAAGCTGACGATCTTGATCCTTTCGGAGCACTGTTTCTTTTTGGTTTTGTATTTTTTAATTGTTATAATCAACACGTTACAAAATCGACAAAAATTATTGCTACGCCTTACCTATAACTTAACTAGTAATAACAGGTCTGTTACGGTATAAGCAGTTTCCACGACTTCCGCTATTAAAACTTCTGTCACGGGAAGAAAACACATAAAAACACACACACAAAAACCAAAACACAATGGTCCGAAAGAATCAACATGGTCAGCTTATTTTCCCCCAACCTGTACGTGACTAATTCAGCCGCGTGGCACGCCCATGGTTACTTACTAAGCTTAGCTTTTTTCTTTTTGTTATTTCTACTGCAATTTCACACAGTTTGTCAGTATAGGACAGCCAGTCTATATTGAATAAGATATTTTTATAACTTTTAGCCATATTATCGATTTTTTATTCGTTTTTTCCACCCGGAAGTTCGAGCAGACGAAGCATTAACGCCAATTGATAACAAAACGACAATATGTCGATAAAACACTCCAAACTACTAACTATGTCAATTTTATTGTAATAATCTTTGTGTTATTAATAAGAAGAAAGATTGTACAACATCTTCATCTAAAGATTATTTGGTAAACAATAACTCGAAGCGGAGGTATTTATGTTTATTGTTTACACTTTGTAAACGTGATACTTACTTTACATTCGAAAAATTTAACCTTTGTTTTTAAAGAATGAAGAATACAAACAATATTAGAAACGGGAGCAAAGTAAATATCGATATCAGCTACAGAAGTTGTTGCCTCTGTTGGCAGCAAAATTGTATATATAATAAATAAAGTCGTAGATATATAAGACTTGTCAGTTTGTCTCAGTTGGTAAGGGAGTCGCCTAGCAATCACTTGGTTGTGATTTCACGGTAGGGAAAAGTTAATTTTATATATCGGTTTGGTTAAACAGATACAGGTATATTTATTAAACCAATACAGTATTGTATTTACAAAGAATTTTGAAGTACAACGTGACTAATTGTACGATTTTTTAAACAGTGAAGAGTTTGCTCCCCTAAATTTGGTGAGGATTGTTCTTGTTGTTGCGGGTGGAAAATAAAGTCAACTCGAACTTGGACTGGAGTTTGACAATAATAATAAAATACATATTTTTAAAAATTTAATTTAATTTTTTTATATAAATATACCTGAAAATTTATAATGAAGTAGTAATATTCGTTAAACACTTCCGAGACTAGTGGGACAATATATATATCCCGAGGTTTCTATGACTGCTGGGATATATATATGTCCCGTTGATCTCTTTTAAAAGTCTACTGGGACGTATATGACACAAAAAATAAAGTAAATGAGATTTTCCGGCTTTTACAACCTCAGATAACGACGTTATCATCGTATGGAACCCATGCAGAAATTAGTTCGCATTACATGACATGAAAGACATGTAGTGATCTGTTAATTCTGTGTTTTTCATCTGTCCCGGGATAAATGTCTAATGGGACAAATGTGTCCCATCATAATTTTGGTTCTTCAAAATATGGAAAATCTTTGATTCAATAAAATAATAGTTTTCTTTAACTATTAAATAAAAATTAACACATTTTGGGCTTTTTAAAAAAAAATACCCTTTTAAAAATTCAGACATTAAGCACCTTAATGGGTCAATATTAATTGTAATAGTTTGAATGTATTCATTTCTTGTCGCTCGCAGCCAGGCCAGTCAAAGGGATCAGGGACCTTTGGCTTGCGTCACTGAGCGCAGTGTAGAGATCGGTCTCCTTTTTAGAAGGATTAACGTGATCGCCACAAGAAGGTCACATGGTATTCCCAGATGGTCACCCATCTAGGTACTGAGTAGGCTCGACGTTACTTAACTTCGGTGATAGGCACGAGAACCGGTGTGTCCAATGAGATTTGGCCGTAACGTTTGAATATATATCCCGTTTAGACAAAACAAACACAAAACGCAGATCAAACACGAAACGCAGGACAAGGAAAAGGTGCAAAAAACACGACTGAGAAAACGATACTTTGTTTTCCGTTTCTTGATTTTCTAATCCGCTGAATATAATTATAAATCACAAGGAAAGGGAAACTTGAATTATCCTGAGGGTTACACCGTGCAATGCGATTTTTGTTCCTGTGTAGTGAGTGTTATTTTCTGATCGCTTATGTGTAGAAAGTACAGAAAATGATTATTATTACCTTCAAACTTTGCTTTTGTGACCTGGACAGTGATATTCATATGTAATTGTGATTAAAAATGTGCAAATTTGCCCGTTGTCCAATTGAAAATAAGTAGATTTCAAATTTCCACTCTCCTGGTCGAGAAATTTTCACTCATAGTTTGAAGGGATATAATTAACATTTTTAATACTTTTTAGATATAATCAATCAGAAAATGACACTTATTACCCAAATTAGCACTGTCCTGTTCGCAGAAAGCTAAGTTTGAAGAGAATAAATTACATTTTCTATACTTTTTAGACATAATCAATCAATAGCTGAGATATGATTGACTCAGAAAAAAGGGAAACCTAAACATTAAATACAGCTTCATCTATACATTCGAAGACTATGATTCTAATACTACTAGGAATAGAATATAGCTGTGTGGCTAATTTGAACGACGCCTACTGGTAGCCTAATTGATAAGATGCCGTCACGGTAAGGCAGAGACCCAGGGTTAAGTAATGCGAGTTCACATCTCACCGACAGCTAATTCTTTATTTCCTGTTCACACTGCTTGCTTAAGAGTTGTAGAATAACGACCTGAGATTTACAATAAAAAAACAACGGAAATAAGAAAAAAGTAATAGTAACAAGTCTGGTTAGTCACTCAATAGAAACCGTCATGTGATCAATGTGTTTTGCCAGCATACCGTGTTGGGGGTGATCAATTCAAAAGATTTTAAAAATTGGATCAATGAATAAGTTACTTCTCTCGCCTTTTGTTGGATCACTAAAAGGTCCGAATTTTCAAAACAAAAAGGAGTGAACGCAGCTGGACACAAACTAAGGGATCAATTTAGCATAAACTTACATTGTAAATTGAACCCCTCACTAAAAACCTATTTTGGGAGAATTAAAAAAAAACAATGAAAATTGTTTTTTCTGGACATGATAAGGAGTAAATGTTTAAATATTCAACCATCTGGCTCCATTGGTGCGGCCTGTACGCGAAATACATAGATAGCTAGCCAGCTCATTTGAAAACTGAAGAAATCTATGTTGACAGTTTTGGTTGACGGTTTCTAATAAAGAAAGACAGGTTAAACCTAATAGTAACAATGACAAAAGGACATGAGGAGAGGAGAAGAAATAACAACATGCACAAGTAATGAAATTAGGGAAGCTTAACCCATAAGAACCCACTGTGGCACAGGTGTCACATACAATGTAATTGCTCTGCACAGTCTCTTATATAATATTTTAACTCATGAAGCGTACTAAGAGACATCTACTGAACATCTTGGTGCAGTCACTTGACTGTGTGTCAATTTGCCTACCCAGAATCCAACATAATGTTCCTTCAAGTAGAAATGGGTGTGGGTTCTTGCACGAAATGATGATTACTGCAACTTTTGTATTTTTTTAAGGGGATAACCCTTATAGCGCAGGGTCCGGGTGTCTATGTGTCTTTGTCTTGTCGGGTTTAGGTCTGTTGAGAAATTCAATCGTCCGAAGAACCATTTGAATGTGAATGACCCTTCTCAAAAGAAAATATAACAAAACACGTGTATTATTTAATTATTTTTACATTTTAAACAAAACGAAGCAATATGAAAAATGTACTAAGCACAGAGTTCAAAACACTTCGAGGTTGGTCGAATAAAGTAATAAGTCAAGAAAGCCATGCAATAAAGTAAAATACCAATAAAAAAAATAATGAGATTCAACTTTTATTGCACAAGGGAACTAAAGAGTTAAAACTATTTGAAAAAGCGCCACTCATGAAAATGTGCTCAGTGGGAGCGACCGCTCCCCTGCTCCCCGTCTAGTCACGCCAATGAGTACACATGGACACATCCTTCTTTTTCTTCGTCATTCTTTTATTGTTCTATTGCTTTCCTTTATCAACTAGAAAGCACCCAGAGAGCGCATACCTCTGCCAACGCATGGATCCGCCCCAAAATGTATTCGCTTCTTCCGTAACCAATTGTCCACCGTTCCACAAAGTTTCATGGAAATCCATCGAGGACTTTTGGAGATATCATGTGCACAGTCCTGAGCGTATACATAAATGTATGAAGAAAAACAAAACGGATAAATATCTCTCAATCAAAAAATCCTGGATCCGACCCAGAATTTAACCACTTCTTCTTTATTCCATTGCCCACGCTTCCTTTAGGAGATATATTGTGGACAGACGGAAAGACAGACGGGAAGGCGGAAAGAAGGACGCGACCAAATACATATACCTCTCCAACTTCATTCACAGAGGTAATAACTATAGCAGCAGCAGCTGCAAGAAGAAAAAGAAGAAGAAGAAGAAGAAGAAGAAGAAGTATTATTATTTATTACTTTGATTACCGTTATTTACTTCTGTCAACGAAGTTGAAAGAGATATACGTATTCACTCATGTCTGTTTGTTAGGCCCGTCGCTAGGGTACAGCGAGTAAGGGGGCCAGCAATTAAGTCGAGGGTGGCGTGAGTAGAAGTGCTCAGTGTTGCAAAAATAGCGATACATTTTTTTAAATAGCCAAAAAACGCCCCCAAATATACTAGAAATGGTCAAAAACACGCCAACAAATGGCTTAAACATTTCGGCCATTTGTGGGCTATTTTTGTGTCGTGTTTTTGCTCTGCCAAAACAAAAAAATAGCCGAGTGTACGAAGAAGGAAGGTGAAGCAGTTTCAAGCGCTGGAGATGTGTCGCAAGATGGTTGTAAAAATTATCCCACAAACTATTCATATTCATGATTTCCAGGAGGGACCAAAAGTTCTCAATAGCGATATTTAAAATTTTTTTTCATATATCTATGTATTCACTCATTTTTGGCCACACAATATCTCCAAACGTACTGAATGAATTTCAATGACATTTTGTGGAAAGGTGAGCCATGAGCTTTTTGATTGAAAGATATTTTTTATATATAGAGAGATAAACAACAGTCCGAAATAATTTTGCGATCACTGACGGACAGACATTTGGTGAATTATCCTAAGATAGTAAATCTTTAGGTAAGCTTGAACGCTGCCGAACACAAACTATGGGACCAATTTAGTATAAATTTACATTGTAAACAGACCCCAC
>VCCN01002867.1:8143127-8157599 GCA_006491835.1 Architeuthis dux
ATTAAGACAAATATGAATATCCCAGAATTTTTCCGGGCCCCTAGTATAATCCGGCCTTGGTCGCCACCCGTGCACATTCTTTAAGGGTGGCGCCTGTTCAACAATATTTTAAATCTTTAGTTCAAATCTCATTATTTTTTATTGCTATTCTTTTACGTCATCGCATGGCCTTGCAAGAACTGTCTGGACTTAAATAACACGTACGTTTTATTATGTTTGGATTTTAAATACAAAGTAACAATTATGTACTCCATTTAAAACTGTATCTTCCTTGCGTTTTGATTTTAAATATAAAATAAAAATATAGAATGAATTTTAAATTATTTGGTACGTGTCCTGGTGAATTATTTATGGGTTCGCTCCCCCCTAACTTTATAACCTGACTATATGGAGGATGGGTGTCGGCGTCCGGATTTTTGTAGAAGAAAGAAGTTCGATCTATGATTTTGGTATCGGAGTTTCTGGGAAGAAGAGGTGGGCGTCGGCTTGTTGAGGGTTAAATTTATCCATAATAAAGGTTTCGTGAAAATGATAAGAGTGACTCCATTTGGGGTACGGCCATGGACAAAGAAACGAACAGCAACAAATGAAAAATGAAAGAGACACACCTTTAGAAAGAAACGAACATTTCTTTATTCAAACAATGAAAACTACATGTTTTTATGTGTATGTGTATGTGTGTGTGTGTGTGTGTGTGTGTGTGTGTGTGCGTATATGAAAGTCCATTGTCCATGTATTGTGTTTCCGTGTGGTTTGGCGACAATATAAGTAAAATGTTTTTTGTGTCTAAGAATCCTTAATTATGGTAATGTGTGTGTGAAAATAAGGTGGAATGGCTTACTTACAGTTTGGTTGAATTATAGGTTTATTAGGAAAATCTGGGGTTCTTGCTCCCGGAACCATGAGGTCCGAACGCCAGGGTTGAAAGGGCAGAGAGCGATTCAGCACGTCTTTACATGATGCCGGACTGAGAAGAAAGAGACAGTATTCAATGTTGGCACCCGTCGCGTGATGGCTTCCTGGCCTCCGATTGGCTGCCAGGGGGTCTGATTTACCGTGAGGTTAGTTCCACTCACGGGGGAATCATGGGAGACAACTTCCGCCTTGAATCACCACAACTACGCCCCTAGGATTAAAATCACGTTCTCCTTTCTATCTGAGGAACTTGCAACGACTTACATTGAGTCAGTAGGTGAGAATTGGGATGGTTGCAACACTTTTTGCATTTCTCTCAGTTACTCAGAGACTATTTGGACTAGGACAACAAGTTTTGTATATATTAAACTTACATCTGTCTGCTAATTACCCATACCATTTAAAGATTATTACATATGACATATCGTTCACTATATTTATTTGAATGGAAGAATCCAGATGTTGCAACCGACCCCAACCCTGGGGACAGTTGCAACACTAATCATAGACGATTGCAATATGTTAAAAATACATTAAATTTCACCAATTAACTTTTGCTTTTTGTTTCAATGAGCATAGTATTCTGAAAATGTATATTGTTTAATAATAATATTATAGTATTATTTATTTATTTATCAAATAACAGTTATTGAGGTTTGTTTGTTTATGCATATAACATAGGCCTACCCTGAGTCAATGTGCAGATGTTACAGATGCTATTCAATCGCTCCATATGTGTTAGACAGGAAGCATGGAACAATTTGCAATGCAACAAACTTGTATTAAACATGTATTTATTGTACAAAACTGCAACTTCAGTGAATATGAACAGCGACCTTGCGTTTCCTGAAAGGCGCACGGCTATCCCAAAATGACACAGCTAATAAGCTTTTTACAACTTTTTAAAAAAACACAGACATCCCAAAATGACACAGCTTTTTATTAAAAAAAACAATACAAATTTGTATTTGGGTGAACTATCCTTATATTTAAATCACAATGACTTGTTTATTTTGAAAAATACTGTTCCATAGTCTGTGCCTAGCTAGTACGGTATCCGGAAAAGTGCCCATCAACAAAAGTACCCATCGGAAAAGTGCCCAACGGAAAATTGCCCATCACAGGGAGGAAAAGTGCCAATCACGAATTTATCAAGGAAGGAAAAGTGCCCATCAAAACATAATTTAATTAATGAATATTTGTGTTTTTTCGACGAAAACTGTATGAGGTAGACTTTTAGCACAACTTATAATTTAATTAATGTATATTTGTGTTTTTACACGAAAGTTTTATAAGGTTTTGGCACAACGTTTATCAGGTTTTATTCTTGGCACAAGTTAGCCAGGGTGGTCCCGATTGGAATTCTGAGTGCGAAATAAAAATAAACAATTTAACAAACAATATTATAATGTATCTATACACCATTGGTTTTCTTTCATGAATTCTCTTCTTTCTTTCATGAATTTTCTTATTTCTTTATTTTTAATTAATGAATATTTGTGTTTCTTATACAAAATGTTTATCAGGTTTTATTCTACATGTGTTCGTGTGTTAGTTTAGTAGTAGTGTGTGTGTGTGTCCCTAAGTTCAGCAACAGCGTTAATCACTATTTTGAATATCGTCTGACGCCAGCCCCTTCCCTTCTTCTAATTCAAAGATTGGTAAGATAAATCGCCAGCCATCAAAGAATGTCATTTCCCCCAGACAGAAGTCAACTATATGTGGACATTGAACTGACGGACACACACACACACACACGCGCGTGCGCGCGCGCGCGCGAGCGCGAGCGCACACACACGCACATTCTTAAACTAACACACGCACACATATGCGAAATAAATAGTAAATAAGAGAATTCATGAAAAAAATAAGAGAATTCATGAAAGAAAAACAATGGGGTATAGATACATTATAATATTGTATGTTAAATTGTTTATTTGTATTTCACACTCAGAATTCCAATCGGGACCACCTTGGCTAATGTACGGTCATCTATACACCAACTTGTGCCAAGAATAAAACCTGATAAAAGTTGTGCCAAAACCTTACAAAATATTCGTGTAAAAAACACAAATATACATCAATTAAATTATAAATTGTGCCAAAAAGTCTACCTTATAAAACTTTCTTGTAAAAAACACAAATATTCATTAATTAAATTATGTTTTGATGGGCACTTTTCCTCCCTTGATAAATTCGTGATGGGCATTTTTCCGTAGGGCACTTTTCCGATGGGTACTTTTCTGATTGGCAATTTTCCGGGATCCAACTAGAACATGCTGTATGTCTAGTTAGCGCATGGGTGTCTGATATGGCTGCTACATTGCAACCGTCCCCAACCCTATCATCCATGACAGCACACCATGTGCTAGCTAGACACACTGACTTTGACACATACTAACCGTGTCACTTCGAAGTCAATAAAACAATGGATCAAACTAAGTAAGTTTTGATTAATTCAAACGGTCAGGAGAGTATGACATAAATATGGCTCATGAAAAAACTTACTTTCATACCTACAAAACACTCCCCCCCCCCAATAAATGCAGCAGCAGATGTTGAATGTGTCTTCTGTCCCCCCTGGGGGTGATGGGGGCCTAACTGTGCATATGCAGTATGAGTGTCATGATTCTGATTGGAGGAATAAGACTTGTTGCAACCGTCCCTTGTGGCAACCGTTCCCAGTCTTCCCTACTCTAAACAGAATGTAATGCATTTTAAGAACCAAATGTATGTCATCGTGAAAGTATGTAGCTCTCGTCTCAGACTTTTGAGGACAACCATTCCTGAAAAACGATCCCACGAAACGAATACTCTATACTTTAACAATGTCTACCAATGTCAGCAGTTAATTCTTGACACCGGTGTCACTTTCTGTGTTAACAGTTATCACTCAACGAAGAGCTGACAAATGTATATTTTGCTTACTGAGTCAGTCTATCCCCTCAAAGCATTTCAAGACATTTGGATCATACGTGCTATACCATCTTTCTATTTTCGATCTGTGACTGCATACTTGCGCCTATAAAATTGTATGAATTTGTATATCTCAGTTTCATCATATGAATGTATGTAGTTGTGTCAAAAAAGAAACGGTGCTTTTAAAACAGCGCGCCAAGGGAAATGTTTTAGCGTGCTTGCGACTGAAATATTGTTTATCAGTGACCTTGACAAAACTGCATCCGGACACATTGGTTAGTATTGAGCTACACGAGCTACAGTGAACGTGTGCGTAGTGCCGAAGTTGAACAATGAAAGATCTTGAATGAGACTTTTTTAATGTTGCAACATACCTATGGGAAGGACTGTTTAATCGGTAAGCAATGTCACAAGTGGTACCAGCGTTTCAAATCGGAAAGAACAACCACCGGAGACGAAACCAAATCTGGATGATCTTCCACGTCAACGGACGACGATCACATTGAGAAAGTGCGTGTTGTGATCCGTGGAAATAGTCGTCTATATGTACTTGTATATCCCAGTCTTGTACCTATACTAGCTTTATCATATGTATGCACTAGTATACCTTGATTAGTGCGGTTAATTCGTTCCAAAATTGTCCGTACTGTTCAAAACCGCACTGTTCAAGGTCTTATAATAATTTAATGTGTTTTTTCAGCTCATACTTAGTTACATTAATTTGTACAGCAATACCGCAACCATACTACTTCAAAACCTGCACTAATCTAAACCGCACAATTCAAGGTATTCCTGTATATAATTATGTATCTCTCTCAATCGCATCCTATAAATGTATGTATGTATGTAATATCAGTCTTGTCCCATCGCTAGATATCTTGACAAAATGTTTCATAACTGGTATTCCACAGTGGTTGACATAGAAGAAGCGTGTAAGTGCTTGGGAAAATCACTCTCCCATAACTACCTTACCGCAAAGCTGTTACACTCATTGTCAACCGAGACATTGATCAGTCATTTGGATTATTTTCGAAAGTGCATCGTATACATTGCCAAATACTATCTATCTATCTATCTATCTATCCGATGCATGTATACTTGAGCTATCTATTAGTTGGTACAGGCGTCCCCTATTATAACGCAGGCGTTGGGCTCCTAGAAAGCCAACTGCATTATAAGCGAACCGCGATACATTTAGCGACTTTGAAGCTAGATCTAGCTCCAATGGAGCTAGATGCAGCTATCTTGGAGCTAGATTAATAGTTTAGGGTCCACCATCTACCCACGATGTAACGCGCACCGCGCTATAACGAACCGCGTTATAACGGGGAAGGCCTGTATCTAATTCTGTGTGTCTGTATGGCACGTCTGTTTTTGTGCCGTTTGAAATATTTACATTCATATAGATACGTTTAGTATGAGCCATCCATTCATAAAGCAAGAATTCATTAGATACTACGTATCTATCTAGTTTCTAGTAAAGATGGGAGTGCTTGTAGTGTGCATGGATGGCAATGAAATTTTCCTTTAAGGATTATGCACATATTTGCGTGGGCAGATGTATATATCGGTCTGCAGGCGACAAAGTATGTTTTTGTCATTATCACAATACAACTGTGCAAATCTACATCTGGTTGCCCCATTCTCAGCTTAATAAGACTTACGCTCTTTCCCATGTGAACCCATTCTGAAATAAATAAATAAAAACTGAACACATTTCTTGGGCAGACTTTATAACAACAGCTCGGATGCGTAAATTCAGTGCACATGAAGAGTGGTTAGAAAACTAATACAGGCGCCCCCTCCCCCGTCCCCCGTTATAATGCGGGTCTTAGGGTTCCAAGAAAGGGCCCACCCGCGTTATAACCGAGCAGCGATCAATTGAGAGTTTTATAAGGAGCTAGATCTAGTTATTTTGGAGCTAGAATGATATTTTAGGCTCCACCATCCACATCGCGTTATAACGCGGACCGGATTATAACTAACCGCGTTATAACGGGGTGGTCTGCATTGAAAATCACTACTACTGCAGTGGGTTCGATCTTCCTGGGTGCTCCACGTCTGTGGCATTATGCCCGATTAAGCTAAGCTTATCTAGGATTATCAGCGCTTTAATCGCTTTGGAGTCCGCTCGGATGGTGTAATGGTTAGCACGTCTGCCTCACACGCAGAAGGTCCCGGGTTCAATATCCGGTATGAGCGAACAGTGTGGAAAACTCTTCATTAGGACAAAAAATGCCAGTACCACGGAGGAGATATACTCGAGAGAGGGGTTAAGGAAATATCTCAAAAGAGTCTCTCGTAATTAAAAGTCCCTGATATACAGGGCAAAATATCGTGGGAAACTGGTCCTTCAAGCACCAAAGCCGCCAGATCAGCGCCACGGACGAGATAACTCGTCTTACGATAGTTTGTTTTTCTTTCGCAAGATGGCAAAACCCCCTTAGAAAGTGCAAATAATGTTTGCAAAATGCAAAACGGTGAGAGAGTAGATACGAATGTACTGAATGTAAGGCGGCCTTATGTGTAGATCCATGTTTTAAGATAGTCCATACTCGTTTAAATCGTTAAGATATTTTATTTTAACACATTTATTCATATATTACATTCATTAGATATTCTGTTGTACATATTAGTCGATCTGTATGAAAATAAAACCGTTTTAAACATGAAATGAAGGCTTTCTATTTTCATTAATTTCTTACAAGAAAAACCCGGCACAAGAGTTACAACGTTAAACATTATACTTGGCAGCGAACAAGTTAAACCATACACGAACGTCTATAAATTAACTGTACTTGTTTAACATTTTACCGAACAAAAACTGAAGAAGAAGAAGAAGAAGAAAAGAAGAAGAAGAAGAAAAGAAGAAGAAAAAAAGAAAAAGAAAAAAAAGAAAAAGAAGAAAAAGAAGAGAGGGGTTAAGGAAATATCTCAAAAGAGTCTCTCGTAATTAAAAGTCCCTGATATACAGGGCAAAATATCGTGGGAAACTGGTCCTTCAAGCACCAAAGTTTCATTAGATTTATCAAAGAGTCAACGAATGGATAAGTAAGAAGGAATTACGACTCGCCCTCAGATGAATGGCCGTCAATTCTAATTGCCCCAAAGTGGCCATTTGCATTTTATTGCCCTGAAATAATGCCGCTCTCCAAGATTAAGAATTACAATTCAATGAAACAGACGTTTGGCAATTTGACCCGAAAATCTGCAAACTAAAAAAATAAATAAATAAATCTCTTCGCACAAGTTTAAATTGAAAGCTATTTTGAAATTAAAACCAAGCAGGTCTGGTTAGACACTCAATAGAAACTGTCACGTGACCAACGTCTTTTGGCTTGCATGCCGTATTGGGGGTGAGCAATTAAAAAATTGGAAAAAAACGCTTGATTAAATGAATGAGTTACTTTTCTCTCTTTTTGTTGGATCACTAAAAAGTAATAAAACAAAAAAACTTATTGGGGGGGTTAAAAAAAACAGAAACCATTTTCTTTTTGGGGCACCCTCTGAGCAGCCACTTAGTTCTCTTATGCATCGGGCCGGCTCTGCTTCTCACACTTTATTGCCAGCCGTAGTGTACGTGACTAAATCCCTGTTTTCATTTATTTTTTTATTTTTACCAGCCTTTTTCTTACCCTTCTATCTACCTCCCACCATCAAATCCCTATGTCTGACTGCTCACATTTACATATGACGCTATGCACGCTTAGCTCACTGGTTAGAGGCGTAGACTAGCCGATAAGATCAGTTGTAAATTCTGCGTTTGTTAACTCTTTCGAGACTCCTGGGACATATATATCCCGAGGTTTATATGACTAAGATATATATGCCACGAGGTTTCTAGGACTGCTGAGATATATATCCCCCCTCTGTAGATCTCTTTTAGAAGTCTACTGGGACGTATGTGTCACAAAACATTAAGTAAATGAGATGTTCCCGGTTTTTACAACCGCTGACAATGACATCATTATAGTCTAGAATCTATGCAGAAATTAGTTCGCATTACATGACTGAACTACAGCAAAGACGTGTAGGCAAAGTGTTTTGCTAATTCCGTTTTTCTTTTCATCTGTCCCGGGATAAATATCTCTAATGGGACAAATGTGTCCCATCATAATAATATGACTAATATGTGCTTAATAAATTATTTTCATGGTACATCACCGTGGGATAATGGTTAGATGACCATTGTATGTATTCGATCTTCAGTGGATGCCCCACACATGTGGGCTTTTGCTAGACTAAGTTAAGCTTAAATACCGTATTTCACCATGTATAATCCGCTACCATAGATAATCTGGAACCCCGATTGAGCTTCAATTTATCCCGTGTATACAATTATGTATAGCATATCTATAACAATTATGTTTCCGTAGCATATACACACCTGGATTTTTTAGCTAAAAATTTAAAAGAAAATGCTTACTAATTATACATGGTGAAATACGGTACCTAAATAGGGCGCCTCGCCGTAGAGCATTGGATACAGTAGTGAGTGAGTTCGATCCTCGTTGGGTACGTTACATTGTGTTTTTGTGCTGAGCTTAACTAATTTGTACATGTCTACTTTCATTGACTTATCGTTCATCAAAAGATTTTTGCTGTTCATTTGTTTAATGTGACAGAATGATTGATTGTTTAAAGTGACTCAGTGTGATTGCTTGCTTAATTGGAATTCTAAAGACGCGTACACTAACATCATATGTATGTGTATATGTGTATACAAACGCTAACAATTTCTTTCGTGAAACTGTTTCCGATTACGAAGACACCGTGTAAAGATTTTCATTTGAACTCCGTAAATAACTGTTATCTGTATTGGAATCTTGATGGAGTTTATCCATTAAGGTGTCAACTTTATTGCACAGTCATTTGTTCAACATAGATATCGCAGGCTTTAGGAACTGACCGCGAGATTACAGTGCTTGTTGTCGTATGCGTTTTCATTCTAAATGAATATTATGTTAATATCTGCAGGACCGTCTTAAGAATAGTTGAGTCCCCCGGGTAAAGCAATGTGCTAGATTTGGCTTGCAGGCCGCAGTGCCGACCCTGATTTAATACATGGATTCAACAAAGAACTGATTTAAACTTGAATGTAAACATTGGTGTAGAGAAGGTTCTGTGTGTCTGCTATTTAATAATATGAACCTTAATTTTTATTTTTCAAATTGAATTTCGGGGTCTCTAAAATCGTGGAGCCCTGGGTAACTGCCTAAGGTGCCCATACAATATGACGGCCCTGAATATCTGTTGAGATTTACCAAGTTTTGCTTAGTATGGCACAAGGTCAAATGGAGGGAAATAGAGGTAGGAGAAATTGTGTACTGTCATGTCTTTCAAGACTACCTGCCATGAGAATCAGAGTTTGAAATCCTGCTGTTCTTTAAAAATCTTATTTTATCTGAGTTCGACACCGAACTGACGGGAAATGCTATTATTTTTAGTATTACTTTAAGAAAAGACTTGTTTTTTGTGTTGGGGGTGATCAATTAACAAATTGGATTAATGAATCAGTTACATTTCTCTCCTTTTGTTGGATCACTACAAAGTCTACAAACTTATTGGGGGGTTTAAAAAATCAGAAACCAGTTTTTCTAGACTTAATAAGAAGTAAATGTTATAATTTCCAGCTCTCTAGCTCCATTGGTGCGGCCTGTATGCCTGACACGCACATACATTACCAGCCAGATAGAATCACTTAAAAACTGAAGAAACCTATGTTGACTATTTTGATTGACAGTTTCTTATTTAATGAAACAATAATTGAAACGTGTCTTTTTGAAGCATCTAATTCTGTTTCTAGACAAGAAAAAAAAGACAAAATTTAATTTAATCAATTTAATAATAATTAGTAAGCCGGAAGCAAGCATTTCCTTATTCACCATCGTTTCTAATAGCTATTTACTAAGCTTCGCTTAACCTAGCACAAGGTCGAAGGTATGGGACTCTACAGAAAGGATGGACTGTGAGAAGAGCTTGCAAGCCACTACTCCAGCAATACTGATATTTATTAAGCTTAGCTTAGTCTGACACAAGACCAAAAGTATGGGGCTCTACAGAAATTTTGAAAAGTATGTAGCTAGATCTAGCTATTTGAGAGCTAGATTAATATTTTGGGGTCCACCATCCACCCGCGTTATAACGAACCTATAACGAACCTATAACGAACCTATAACGAACCGTATTTAAAACATGCGGGTACTATGCATAGTGGAAGTAGAAGTAATTATTATATTTACTATACATAGCTTAGCCTGACACAAGGCCACCTGGTAGGAGTCAAATTCACTACTGTATTACTGTCTGCTGAGACTAGCTTACTAACTACTGCTCCTCGACGAGGTGAAGATATTGGCCAACGGGATTTTTTTAAAAGTAAGTAAAGCGTCCGTCTCTTAAGAGACAACTCCCAATAGAGTATACACCCGGTGACGAAGATCCAGTTTATGTTGCATTCGTCAGCTTAGTGATCCTTGCAAGTTTCAAGTCTCGAGTTTCGAGACCAGGACTTTATTCTTACAAGTCTTTATGACCACCCTCTTGACAGGATGCAAGTCCAACGAAAGGATACCTCCACCCCAATAACACAGCTTAGAGTGTACTCAATTAGCTGCTAAGGGCACAGGGAAATCTGCCCCAAATAAAGAGTTTCTCACACTCTTCGCTCATACTGGGAATCGAACCCGGGACATTCTACATCCATTCTACAGACATTAAGGACTGTGAAAAGACTGTTACAAAGAAGATACTATACAGAAGGACAAGCTAAAAACGTTGCACTTTGGACCCCCTATGATGCTCTATAGGAATTATATGCTAAAAACAGCTTTTATCACATCATGAAAACTAGACGTGATGCATCCAAAACTATATAAAGTACACCACAACACATGCCTGATGAAACTTTGTTGTTGACTAGTGCAATTGGTAAACGAGAACCAAGCACTTACTTATCATAGTCATCATTATTGCTAATAGCTATTTACTGAGCTTAGCTTAGTCTGACTTGTTGTTGGACACCCATTGAGGATGTTCTGCTAAATTGGCTTACTAACCATTGTTCTACGGTGGGGCGTCCTTTGTTGCTTAGTCTTGCACAAGATGCAGTAGTGATGCATCCAGTAAGGATCGAACTCACTACATTAGCGAATTAGGAAGCACTCAGAGAGGGCATAGCCCCGTCAACGCCATTGCGAGGGGAATTAATTGTGCATGGATCCGCCCAAAAATGTAATCACTTCTTACTTAGCCTATTGTCCCCCCCCCCAAAAAAAAGAATTTAATTGGATTCCATTGAGAACTTTTGGAGATTGTGTAGACAGACATGGAATTTTAGTTATATTATGCGGTATGAACATATAACTACGGCGTTGAAGAAGTAGTTGTGCATGGATCCACTCCAAAATTTAATCACTTCCTCAGTAGCCCATTGTCTACCCATCCACACAATTTAATTGAAATTCATTGAGAAATTTTGGAGATATCGTGTAGACAGGCATGGGCGTATACATAAATGTATGAGGGGGAAATCTCTCAATCAAAAATGAATACCTGGATCCAGCCCTTTAACAGCGTTTTCCTTATGCACCTTTCCACAAAATTTCATTGAAATCTATTGAGTACTTTCAGACAGATGGACACGGCCAAATACATATGTAAGGTAAAGGGTCATGTCTCTTAATAGACAACTCCAAAGTATAAAGCCCGGTGGTGAAGACCCGGTTTCTGTAGCATGCGCCAGCTTAGTGATCCGAGACCAGGACTTTATTCCTACACGTTTTTATGACCAGAATACAAGTCTACCGAGGGGATATCTCACAGTGATTCAACACAATATAACTTATGAAGAGTTTTCCACACTATTCGCTCATACCGGGAATCGAACCCGGGACCTTCATCTCATGTGAGGCAGACGTGCTAACCATTACACCATCCGAGCGGACTATCTACTTCGTTGTCAGAGATAATACTTACTAACAATTACGCAACGATAGGCGCCCATCATTATTGTAATAATAATAATTATTTGGTTATTGAGCATCATTTGTAATAGATATGCAGCCAAAAGACTACTAACCTAAAATAAACATAGATCGTATACAGCAGTGTTTCTCAACCTTTTTCAGCCCAACGCCCTCCCCATGACACCTAACAAGATTGTCGACGCCCTCCTGCAGTTTAAATATGAGAAGTACTCAACACAGACGTTTTAAAGACATGTGGTTGCTTGTCATTATAAAGAGAAACATCAACATTCAGTTCAAAAGTCTTATTAAGGAAAATGTTATAGTAATATATATCAATGAATTTCTAAGCAGATACTACTAAACAACAGCAATTTGTAAATCTGAATCATAAAAAGTGGTGCGTTACAATACTTCATCCACTAGTAATAAAGATTGATTTATAAAAAAGACTACTAGGTCTCATATGTAAAAGAAAAACCCAACATAGAGTCGGTTGTACGGAGTGAGTTTATAAGTGTAAATCAGCTTCTGCTAATCCATGAAGTCTTCGTGGCAGATTAGTAAAAGCAGTTAGGCGTAAACTAGTCTCCCTCTGGGTTTGAGTTAGATTCTCACTGAAGGCTTACTTTTTATTTCCGATTGCGCTGTTATTCGTTGAAACAGTGGCCCGAATTAATAAGTTGTATACAAACAACTAAAATTAGGATGAAGGTAAAAACTACTCAAAATCTAATTCACAATACTTCATCCAATAATAATAAAGATTGATTTAGAATCATAGATGTTTATGGAACATCCACAACGCCCCTTCTAGAAGCTCACACGTCCCTTAAGGTCCTAAGTCACCCCAACGCCCCCTTGAAACGGCACGTTGAGAACCACTAGTATACAGGAATACCTTGAATAGTCAAGGGTCCTAACCATTTAATTATCTGGCGTTGGATGAATTTGTGGATTTGCCTGGTTTTTTTCATTGCTTCAAGGGGGGGATATCGGAAGAAAGCAAGGGACACATTTAAACGGGAAGGAAAGTGTCAGGTAAGTTTGTCCAACTAACGGGAACCGTAACAATTTTATTCAGTGACCCCTTGTCCTCTTTCGGGGTAAATTATCATAGTTAAGCAAATATATTCTCCTTTCCACCATGTTACACAAGACTGTTTTATTGCCGCAAACACCTTATCTCTTCGTCAACTTTTTTTTGAAAAATTCGCCATCTTTTTCTTTTCTTTCTTTTTTGTAGTTATTTCGTTTTTAAGTCAACATGAAATCGTGTCGATTTATTTGTGAAGGTCAAATAAACACTGTCACCACATCTTTGACTTCCGCTCTTTCTTTATGTCTTAGTCTGTTTCTTTCTATCTATCTATCTATCTATCTATCTATCTATCTATCTATCTATCTGTATATCTATCTCAGTCTGTTGATTTTGTTTGAACTTTTGTTTTAGTTGGCTTACTCAGCGGACTACCACTCCCTAACAATACTATGTATGTATGTATGTATGTATGTATGTATGTATGTATGTATGTATCTATGTATGTATGTATGTATGTATGTATGTATGTATGTATCTATCTATCTATCTATCTATCTATCTATCTATCTATCTATCTTAAGGCCTATTTGGTAGAAGAGCTATTTGAGTATTAGCCACTGGCGCCTGTAATGAATATTCTATGCCAGAAAAAGAAAAGTCAGGATTTCAAATGCTGTTTTTGATCAGAACAGGTCTGATTAGTCGCTCAATAGAAACCGTCACTGTCTTTTTGGGCAGCATGCCGTGTTGGGGGTGATCAATTAAAAGATTGGAAAAAGGGGTGATCAAGGAATAAGTTACTTTTTTCGCCTTTTGTTTGATCTCTAAAAAGGCCGAATATTCAACAAAAAAACAAGCATGAACACTGAAACTAAAGAACAGATTTAGCATAAAGTTACATTGTAAATTTCTAGACACAATAAGGAGTAAATGCTTAAATCTTCAGCCCTCTAACACCATTGACACATGTACAGACAGCTAGAGAGCGAGCCAGCCAGAATCATTAAAAACTGAAGAAACCTATGTTGATAGATTTGGCTGACGGTTTCTGATAGGCTTGGGAGTTTTACGAGATAAACTCTCCCTACTCTGTTCATTCATGCACGAGGACAATCTGCAATCCTTCCAGCAGAAATATATATATATGTATATAGATGAACAGCGTAGGATTTCCCTGTCGCCCCTAAAAGTATTATGTCTAGTTCTAGGGGACAACCCCAATCGCCCCGGCTGCACTGCCTCATTATACCAAGAGGGTTAGGGTCAGGGTTAATCCCTGATGCCTGAGACGTACCAAAAGGCAAGTGCCGAGGGAACTGAAAGACTTTGTCGCTACCCTCACGTACGCGTGTGGGTCCCCCACATTAAACTCGACATTGTGTCACATTCCGTACTCGTTTGGAGACGGATAAATCCCATATGCCTATATAGAGAATAAATCAAAGAAATTCTTTTATACCCTAAGGTCCTCTCTCTCTTTCTCTCGCTTTCTCTCTCTCTCTCTCTCTCTCTCTCTCTCTCTCTTTCACACGCACACACGCACACATACAAATGTATGCATCATCTGCTTTTTGTCTTTCCCCTTTTCCTATGTCATTTCTCTATTAGAAACCATCAACCAAAACTGTC
>VCCN01002867.1:8198746-8210523 GCA_006491835.1 Architeuthis dux
ACGAACAGTAGAAACACTACGAACTACACTAGAGACAAAAGTCGCCGCCGTTTGACCCACTGAGTGTTTGCAAAATAGAGAGATAATTAGAAGCGAAAACTGATTGACAGGCACGTACAGCGGTTGACGAAAACCCGGAAGTTTTGCCTATTCATTAATGGCAATTTTATTTTTATTTATTTATTTCGGCTGACTAAAGCCGTTGATCGTGCTTTACTCGTTGTGAGTTAAAGAATACAGTATTCACAAATGTTATTGAAACAGCCGATGAACTTACAGCCCTGCTTTCAAGATGGGGGATACTGAAACGAAATGATTCGAACAAAATATAACAAAAGAAAAAACCTCGGATCATAAAATTGTCTTCCTTATTATGCTGATCTCTGATTTTAATTGGAATTAAATTTCACTGAGTCACGCACACTGAAAATTATAAACGGACACGAGTTCATTTTCGGGCAGAGCTCAAAGAACGAGCCTTTATAACATGACGTTTAGTCGCTTGATCTGTTTTAGTGGGAAGGGGATACGAAATCAAAGAATTCAACTTTGGATCTTTTAATTGGACAAATCTCCACTAGAGATGCGCAGAATTGCACGCAAATCATTCTATATTGGTATATTCACGCAACATAGTTTGACTTTGTAATGTAACATTGATAATACCGGGTTTTGTCAAATAAGCAAGATTAAGGAACATTTTACCCTATCCGTATATTGGCCATTCTCATTACTACTAGTGCCAAGTCTCGCATTGAGCTTAAGTGTCACTTTTTGTGTGATAGGCATATTGTGAGAGAACATCGTTATGGAGCTATAGCCGGCTAGAGCTGGCAGTAGTCCCGGGACAGATTGGAAAAGTAGGCTCCTTTTCAAACTGACGGTAGTAGTCTAATAGTAACGCTTCACATCGCCCTCTCTTCCTACGCCTCTGGAGTAGATTCCCTTAAAATCGTAGGCCCCCTCAAAATCATATATTGCCCCTCTGACCGGGAAGAGGTCGTAGCCATTGAAAACAGGAGTGAGAGGGAAGTCGTTCGTGAGCAAAGACACAAATACAAGGTTCGGCCAGTCAGGATCTTGCCGATATAATACTACCCCTGTCAGAAAAGTATGGAAGCAGCACACTTAGAGGATATTCACCAAGCTTCTTTACTTCGCAACAAATAAACAAATCACAGAAACGACTCAAAACAATTTTTGTTTAATAGCTTAACATTTTGGCTTCATGAAACATACCTAAAGAAAATTAGATTAAATTATTTAAAATATTGGCATATTTCTTTTCCAGATTAAGCAGAGGAAAAACATATGGAATCACTCAATGCCGAGGAAATAATAATGGAATCACCTTGTAATTTGCATTTATAAAACAAATAACAGCACAAATCTAAATATGCAAATTAGTTTCCAGTTAAAAGAGAGTAATTGCATAACTTAACGAGCTGTTGGACTGGGCTCATTGAGAGGAAACATGGCTTCAACAAGAGAGCTCACAATTGAAATAATGGAAAGGATTATAAAACTCATTTGAGAAGGAAATTTTTGAGAGTGTGGCAAAAGATGTTGGTTGTTCCCAGTCAGCTGTGTCTAAAATTTGGTCCAAGTATAAACAAAATGGGAAGATTATAAAGACAAAAATACAGGTAAACCCCAGAAGATGTCAAGGTATCGGGATAGAAAACTCAAAGCAATCTGCCTTGAAAATGGAAAATAGAAAATGCACAACAAAACAAATGAAAAACAAATGGACAGAAATAGTGTTTGTGACAGAACCGTAATAAATTGGCTGAATGAAATAGAACTTACATACAGAAAAGCCAAACGAAAACCAGCACTAAAACCTAAACAGAAGAAAATAAGTTTACAATGGGCTGAAGAGAAGCAATCATGGAGTGTGGATACTCGGATGAAAGTGATATTCAGTGATGAATCATGAATTTTCCAAGGCTATGATGCTACAACTTTTGTCTGGTGCCATTCCAATAAAACATATAAAGATGACTGCCTGAAGAAAACAAGCAAATTTCCAGACTCATTTATGATATGCGGTTGCATGTCAGGTAAAGGACAATGGGAGATGGCAATCATTACCTCAACAGTGAATGCGCTGGTGCACATTGAAATTTTGGACACTTTTCTCATTTCATCGATAGAAAATAGGTTTGGTGATGATGAAGTCATTTTTTCAGGATGATTATGCATCTTGCAACAGAGCAAAGAATGTTAAAGTTTTTCTCCAGGAAAGGCATATCAACTCAATGATATGGCCTGCAAACAGGCAGAATCTCAATTTGATTGAACATCTATGGTGGAAATTTATAAAGAAAATGGTTCATGACGAGGTTCCAACCTGCAAAACTGATCTGTCAACCGCTATTAGAGAAAGTTGGAACCAGCTTGATGGAGAATATTGTTTTTCATTAGTGAAGTCCATGCCTCAAGGAATACAGGCCGTCATAAAAGCTCGAGGAAGAGCAACACAGTACTAATCGTGATTTCTTTTGTTGATTATTCCATAATCCTTTCCTCTACTTGATCTGGAAAAGAAATATGCCAATAATTTAAATATCTTAATCTAATTTGTTTGAGTTATATTTGATGTAGCCATCAAGCTTTAAACAAAACTTGTTTTATGTCATGATCTGTTTATTCGCTGCTAAGTAAAAAATCTATGTGAACATCCTCTAAGTGTGCTGATTCCATAGTTTTTGCCAAGGGGTAGTATAGGCGATGCAGAAAACCAGCAGATACAACACCGTGCTAATTAGAAACCGTCAACCAAAACTGTCAACATAGGTTTCTTCATTTATCAAATTGGTCTGGCTGTATGTATTTATACATGTATCACGCGTACATGCCGCACCAATGGAGCTAGAGGGCTGAAAATTTCAACATTTACTCATAATGTCTAGAAAAACGGGTTTTTTTTGTTTTTTGAAAATCCGCCACCTCCCCAAATACGTTTTTAGTGGGGGTTCAATTTGCAATGTAAGTTTGTGCTAAATTGATCACTAGTTTGTGTCCGGCAGAATTCAAGCTTGTTTTTTGAAAATGCAGTTTTAGTGATCACTGCCCAACAAAATGCGAGAGAAGTGACATATTCATTGATCACCCATTTTTCCACAATTTTTTTTAATTGATCACCCCCAACACGACATGTTGCCAAAAGACGTTGGTCACGTGACGGTTTCTATTGAGTGACTAACCAGACCGGTTTGTTAAAGATTTGATATGGCTAAGTGATAGATCTAGAGGAATGATGGCCGATTATTTTAAGATAACTGACACTAACACAAATCAAATAGCCATAAAATTCTCTTTGTATTCGTACAAAAGCGTTTTTCAACAGTTTGAATTGTTCACAAAGGAAAATAAAGCAATAAAATTTCATATAACAATCGCAATTACCGTATTTGACGACATATAAGCCCCCCCCCCAAAAAAAAAAAATAGCTCAAAAGTTCAACGTAACCTTTGTTGTCCAACTCCACATTGGCCAGAACTTGAGGAGTTAATAAGATAATGAGAGGAATTCAGGGAAATGCGTTTTTCTTAATATTCCATGCTTAAATAATGGGGAAGTAGGGTCTTATATGCCATCAAATACGCTACATATTCCAAAGATGAGAGAGAATTCTCGGTTTTCATTGTTCAATCTTCATTTACTTTCTCGTTGTTTTCCTCGTCTACATCGTTAAATTAAAAGCTATATAGGCTATAGATACTATGTATGGAAAAAGAACGCTTTTCTACTGGAAGTGTTCTCGACTTGAAACATTGGGGCATCTATGAAAAAAGAAAGCTTTTTACTGGGAGTTTTCTCGACTTGAAACATTGGGGAATCTATGGGAAAGGATAGCTTTTCTACTGTGTGTGTTCTCGACTTGAAACATTGAGGTATCTATGGAAAAAGAAAGCTTTTCTACTGGGAGTATTCTCGACTTGAAGCATTGAGGAATCTATGGAAAAATATAGCTTTTCTACCGTGTGTGTTCTCGACTTAAAACTGTTGGGCATCTGTACAAATATATGCCCTAGGAAGATGCAGAAGAATAGATGGTAAGCAGTTAAATAAATAAATAGATAGATAGAAAGAAAGGCATATAGTTGGAAAGATAAATAAGATAGATTGGCCGATAAACGGATAGATAAATAGAAAGATATATAAACATAATTTAGTTAAAATAATGTAATAAAAATGGGAGGCGCTCTATGTGTGCCTAAAATGGATCTAGGAAGGGACGGGGCGGAGGAAGCGTACATCAGTTGTTTCCCTTGCACTGCAATATTTTCGTGCACAGACGAAAATGATTGACTTTAAGAGGTAAATTGGTTGACAGCCTTAACCATAACAAAAATGTATTTTGATAAAGGTCAAATATGCAGAGAAATGACGTTAGCGATACTTAAAAAACAAACAACTTACGATTAAAAATGTAGGTGTGTACACATTCTTTTATAAAACGTTAATAACATGTTTGACGACACAATCAAACTTGTTTTAATTCGCGATTAGGATTGCCGGACACGAAAACAGATAATCAAAAGGTAAAATTAATCAAACGTTTCAAAATGGTTAATAAAAGTTAAACAAAACAAAGAATTAATTTATAATTGAATAATTTACGTTGATAGGAATTTTGAAGCCAAAAAAAATGAACAAAGAGATATTCATTATAAAAGGAGTCGGGACTCTAGTATCGAGGTCAGAACACCTAAGATTTGAGACGAGGTTCTGATCCGGACACATGAAAACGCCGATTGTCACCGTAACTAGCCAATCTCGTAATTAGTCTCACGTTTTAGAGGCTGCTCAACCCTTTTTCTTGGCTATACAAAATTACCCGACAGTGCTGTATAAGTCAGAAAATAAAAAGGAGATATTATTTTTGATAAACCTGGCTTCGTTTCTTCTTCTCTTGATGAGCCAGCGAGTATTCCTTTCAGCACATCATACCAATTCCAAAGACACAACATAGTTCCGCAGAGATCAACAACACCGTCAACAACCCATAACGTAACACATCTATGGAAAAGGAAAGCTTTTCTCCTGGGAGTGTTCTCGACCTGAAACACTGGGGCATCTATGGAAAAGGAATGTTTTTCTTCTGGGAGTGTTCTCGGCTTGAAACATTGGGGCATTTATGGGGAAAGAAAGTTGTTCTACTGGGAGTGTTCTCGACCTGAAACATTGGGGCATTTATGGGGAAATAAAGTTGTTCTACTGGGAGTGTTCCCGACTTGAAACATTGGGGCATCCAGAAACCAGAAAACATCATATAGACTCAGTGGAAGCATCATATTTTAGAAGGACTCATGGATCTTCCAGAAAGGGATTTTTTCAAATTGGGTATTCTGCGGTCCACAATCAGAAAAATATTTGGGGTTGAAACCAGTGGATATCAAATTATATGCTTAGGACAATATGCAGACATCTTGTCGGGTAGTGGTTAGCAAGCTAGTTATGCGTTACTACAGTAGCGAGTTCGATCGTCACTGGTTGGTCAACACAGAGCCAGCCCGAGGCATAAGCGGCTGCTTAGGGCCCCGTGGCCACTAGATGGACCCAAAGAGCGATGAGCGGGCCCCAAGAGGCGGCGGGGGCTTTAAGAGGTGGTGGAGACTCCAAATCAAATTCTGCTTGAGCCGGCCCTGGCTCCACACTTGCTGACTTATACCAGACTAAGCTTAATTTAGTAAATGAATGAATGAATGGCTTGGCTTCGCGAGCGAAGATTTGGGGGATGACCCTCCACAGCATTTGGACCATAGACGGCGAGACCAATGTGCGGAGTAAACCTCCAGCCTGAGCAGTGTAGTTTTAAGGTGAAGTGCGACTTTGTCTTTATACATGTTTGAACACTGATGGGTTTTGGTCGGTAATGGGGGAGTGGGGCGTGGGGTGTCTCGCAGATTGTAAGAGACATTTGAAAATAGTTTCTTGTACTTTGACCCGAAAGCTCGGGTTAAATCCATCATCTTAATTTCATCTTAAATAGTCAGTCACGGTTGTCGAATGGTTGGCATCTGTTTTTGTGCGCAGCGTCCCACCCTGATAACGAACATCCTCAATCGGACATCACCGATAATTCTATTACCAAGCACAGTTAAGCCAGACACAGAACCAAATAGAGGAAATATAATGAGGGTGGGAGGATTGTGTTGCGTCAGTTTTGGGGAAGTAATCTTGCTGGCTTTGAAAATCAGCATTCGAATTGACAGGTTTCTAGTTTCGGGCATTTTTATCGACATATATCGCTTTGTTGTCAAAAGTCCATTAGAATAGCTAGTACTTGTGATCGAAGTTTCTGGAGGAAAAAAACGAATGAAAAATTGATAAAATGACTAAAACTTATCAAAAGTTCTTATTCGGTATAAATTGGCTGACTGCGAAATTGCCGTCGAAATAACAAAACAAAAAACGACGAAAAAAGAAACAACCAATATTTTCTCTATGCAAAATCACTGGTGCGATATTTTTGTTTGGAACCAGAAGTCGGCTGATAACGTCAGCACTTTATCCAAACCTAAGCATATAGTCGTTATTGGTTATTTTCCATGAACGCCTGACACGCTGCTTTCTTCTTTGTTTACATAAACTAGTCGTATTAATTGTAATATTATTCGAATTTCTGAGATGGAACATTGTAAATGACATTTTTACTAGTATTTCTTTCATCTTAATTTGTGTTGCTTTTTATCGCATCTCCCAGATCGTTATTCTAAGATAGTTAAGTAAGTAGTGCAGATCGGAAATCAAGAATAAGACTCTGGCGAGATTTGAACTCGTATCCCCCATTCTTGGGAGCCTGATTTTCTTCGGTAGCCCCTTAAATATTAGGCTACGAATGCCAACCATAAGGGGTCATCTAAATTTAGCCATACAACTATAATAATGAACAGTCCGACCTTTTCTGTTTCACTGTCCGTAACAGTGGACTCTTCCACTTAAAAATAACAATTTTGCTGGTAAACATATCTCCTACCAGTCATTTGAAACAATGGACTCTTCCACTGAAACGAGTTCAGTAGTTTCTTTTCTTTAAAAAAAAGTCCCCTCATAAAAATTCAAATATATCCGTGATTTCTTTTTCACGGTGATTAATTGTGAAATTATAATCTTTACTCTTCCGAACGCCATACGCCACCATCTTGTATGTTTAGATTTTACACTAGTAGTATTAAATGTAACATTATTTTCTTTTCTTACATGAAGCATTGTCAATTGATTTTAATTATTGACTAGATTTCTTTTTATCTTAATTTCAGTTGGTTTTTATTACAACTTCCAGATCGCCATTCTTATTTAACGATTAATAAGATATATCTGTAGTTAGTCTTCTTTTGTGATCTGCTAATGGATATTGATTCTAGGTAAAGACAGGTTAAAAAACAACAACATTTTGTTTATCTCAAACACAACCAACAGAAAAATCGGTTTACAAGAATACCTTGAATAGTGCAGTTTCGATTAGTGCGGGTGTTGATGTAGTACTGTTAAGATATTGCAGTACAAATTAATGTAACTAAAAAAAATAACACTTAACTTTTAATAAGACCTTGAGCAGCTCGGTTTTGAACAGTGCGGAAAGATTTTGAACGAATTAACTGCACTAATCAAGGTATACTGTACTTCTTAGCAATTATTTACCATGTAAAATCTAGGGTAACGAAGTTCTCTCTCTCTCTCGTTTAGTGTCTGAAATGACGGTAATAGTCGTGGTTCGAGTATAGATGAAAAAATGAATTTCGAAGGTTAATCTGAAGCTTTCCAAACTGTGTGTCGCGACACTTTAGTAGTATGTCACGAGATTAAGTATAATTTTGTATATCTTTCAAAAGATACTTTTCCTGAGTCAGTTGAACTGCTGGGATGTCGCCAAAATTTTATTTATAAAAAGTGTGTCGCCAATGCAAAAAGGTTAGAAAGCTCTGCAAACGCATCTAACAGTCGGTACATTCGTGTAACTGTAAAATATACAATACTAACGTGTTCTAATTATCTGTTTGTCTAGATATATGCTTAAAGCTAAGCTCAGGTCGCACTTACGATCGGTTGCCAGCTGGATTTCGTTAATTCGGCGATTCTTTCAGTCCAGTCGCCGACAAATTTGTCGCCGACCGACTCTGACCTAAACCTGCTTGCGACATGAAAAAGGCTCAACGATTCAGTCGGCGACTAGATCGTAACGATAGGAATGATCCTATTTTCTACGACTCAATCGTAGTTCGTAGCCAATAAGAAGTGAGAATAAATTCAACGTCACTTCCTTTTCAACTAATTAAAAATAAAATAAAACTGGCTACCGTTCATATCAGCCGATGGAAATATACTGCTAAAATAGGAAGCTATATTTTGATTTTTACATTACAGGAAAATTTAGATGTTTTTATATTATTTTTGCCTCATTTTTGGATATAAAACTATCACATTGATGTATTTTCGATAATGAAAATTACGATAAAAAGTAAACATTTAATTAAAAAATATTGATAATATAGTTTTGTATATTTGTCTGCGTTGTAAATTTTTAAATATTTGTGCGTTTAGTATATCTAAAATATTGTTTGACGAATGGGTACGTGGGGAGAAAAAGTTGTTAGTTTAATAAAAAAAAAAATGATTTTACGAAGGGGTAAATAACTTATTATTATTGATTGGAAAGTATAAAAAATACCTGCGAAAAGTTTGTTTCTATTTATTTTCGAATATTTCTTAACGACTTTTTTGTAAAAAAAAATGTTTGTAGTTATCATTGTTTTGAATAAATAAAATAAAATAAAATAAAATTTCGATTAAATAATGGTCATGTGACGTGAGACTTCTTGAAGCGATTGAGAGTCTAGTCGTAGCGACATGAGTACCTAACGGCTCGGTCAGCGATTAAAAATACGAATCGGCGACTCTTCGTAAAAACCGACCTAAGTTCAACTACGATTTAGTACAACAATTTGATCGGATCGTAATGCGACTTAAACGTCGCTTAACCTGTCGGAGAACTCAACTGTTTCATTAATAGGCATTTATGATTGACAGCTATTCAAGACAAAAGTAATTTGACAAAAAAAAGGGGGCTGGTAAAATATGAGCAAGGGATAAAAATATTGATGGGAAAAAAAGTTCCGGTTCACAAAGGTCAATCAATTCGGAGGGCGCATGTCAAAAAGAGGAATAAACCTCCTTTCAGCACTGTTTGCATAAACAACAAAAAAGGTCAGGTTAGTCACTCAATAGAAACCGTCATGTCACCAACGTCTGTGTTGGGGTTGAGCAATTAAAAAAATTGAAAAAGGGGTGATCAATGAATAAATCACTTCTCTCGTCTTTTGTTGGGTCGTGATCACTAAAAAAAAATCCGAATTTTCCAAAAAAATAAGCGTGAGCGCAGCCGGGCACAAAATAAGGGACCAATTTAGCATAAACTTACATTGTAAATTTAAGCCCCTCATAAAACTTATTGGGGCGTATTTAAAAAAAACAAAATGTTTTTCTAGACATAATAAGGAGTAAATTTTCAAATTTTCAGTCCTCTAGCTCCATTGGTGCGGCCTGTACGCGTGATACACACATAGCCAGTCAGACCAACTTGAAAACTGAAGAAATCTATGTTGACGGTTTTGGTGACTGTTTTGGTTGAGGCTTTCTAGTAGATAGATAGATAGATAGATAGATAGATAGATAGATAGATAGATGCTGAACTTAAGATCGAGTGTACAGAATACATATGATGCGATATTAAAATATTAATAATAATGATAATGATAATAATATGTTATTGGTTAATAAGTTAAGAAATGTGCATAGCTAGCTAGCCATCCATCCATGTATGTATGCATGTAGATAGATAACTAAATATGAACAGACTGAGATAGATAGATAGATAGATAGATAGATAGATAGATAGATAGATAGATAGATAGATGGACAGATAGATAGATAGATAAATAGATAGATAGGTAGGTAGGTAGGTAGGTAGGTAGGTAGGTAGGTAGAACTGTGCGCGTATGAAAGTTAAGATCATGATAAATAAATAAGAATTATGATTTCCCCAGGTCTGTAAGGTTAGGTGCTGAATAAAGAAAAACATTTATGGAGCTGTTATGTAAATGTAAATGTATTTAAAAGAAAAAACAGGAACCGCTCCTTAACCTGACGTATTATTTGACTGAACAAATGATAGTCGTTTCTGTTGAAGCAACGCCATGGAACACAATCACTGACGTTAGAGGGTAAAGCAGACGGTATAGGAAAACATATCCTCGTCTCTGTAATGTGTTTATAGAGTAAACACAGTGTTGTCAAGTATGGTTTGTTATTTATTGCTAAAACTGTCTTTAAAAATGGCTAAAATTGTCTGAATGATTCCATTGCCAGCTAACTTTATAGCTAGAAATATTATATATACTCATTTAAAGCCCACTTATCAATTAAATAACTATACACTAAGATTCCAGTACAAATTACACTGTGAAACTTTTTAAAAACATTTTTTGGGTCCTGGGTAATAAATGTTATTTTCTGACTGATTATGTCTAAAAGGTATGGAAAATGTCAATTATTCTCTTCAAACTTTGCCCTTGCGACCAGGGCAGCCATAATTTGAAATCTATTTATTTCCAATTGGACAATGGGTGAATTTGCACATTTTTAATCACATACAGTAAGAGAAACAATTGCATATAAATATCACTATCCTGGCCACAAAGGTTTGAAGGGAATAATAGCCATTTTTTAAATACGTTTTACACATAAGCAATTAGAAATAGCACTCACTACCCAGGAACAAACATTACGCAGCACGGTGTTATTAATAAAAAATTGTACATTTACTTTTATTAAACTTATTCTGATAATAGTGAAAAACAACTTTAGATAAACAGTTGAATTTTCCTACCTATGTTATTTTTTTTCTTTCTGATTTAAATTTTCTTTCATTAAAACATTTGGAGTATTTCGCTTGTATTTTTTAATGAATTTAGGGGACTCATTATACGGCGTGGGATACGGTACATCAAAACTTCCCCTTTCTCTAATGATTACATATACAGGGTGGTTTTCTTTTTAAATGTCCAGATTTTTAGCGATCGTAGATTTTTATCAGTCAAATTGGAAATAAATCAGCCAGATCTAGCCGGAAAAAATGGCTAATTCGGGAACCCTGAATAAACATAATACACAGTTTTACGCGTCATTTAAATAATACAGGTTTCCTTTCATAAACACAACTACACATATGCTCACAAAAACGTACACTTGTATGCAAAGGTATAAGTACATTCACAATTTCATGTAATCTTTTACTTGTCAAATTTACTAACGTAGACAAACGTAAACACATGCTCACTCTCTCCACTCCTCTCTCTCTCCCTCCCACGCACACATTTTCTTTATCAAGCTTCCCGCCCACGCACGCTAACAATTTGTACACAAACGCCCACTCAATAACATATACATCCATGGTACGGGAACATTCAGATAAAAGTAATTAAGTAAACATACGAGCGTGGATAAATAAGTCCGTAGCCCGACTCATAGTTATTAACCAAATTTTGATTTAAATTTCCATTGTATCCAGTCTAAATGAATAAGCACAGTACTCGCACACAGTTGCCAGCAGGGTCGTCTTAAGAATATTTCAGGCCGCTGGGCAAAACAATGTACTGGATTTAGGTCACTGGCCGTAATGCCGACCCCGATTTAATACGTAGTCCCGACCCCAATTTAATACATGAAAAATAAAAATTAAGATTCATATTATTAAATAGCAAATATA
>VCCN01002867.1:8413871-8428102 GCA_006491835.1 Architeuthis dux
TAGATACTCACACCACACACACATACGTGTACTGCACATTATGTATATGTACTTGTAAATAGTAAATAACAGGCTGGATTCATTTGAAAATCAAAGCTCTCAAAGAATTTTAATTGGATCATTTCACCCCCCCCCCACTAGACTGGTTCGGGGGGGGGGTTCAATTGCCAAAACTAAGGGGGGGACTCATGGCTGACAACACGTTCCAAGCCGTCATTCTTTCACTGCTCGTAGAGGACCCGTTGCCACCTATTCGCTAGTTACAACAAAACAGCCTTTCAAAGTAATATGCCAAGTGTGCCAAGTGTGATGAAACACTGAATTGAACCCGATAAGCAAATTTATGTATTCATACGCGTGAACAATATCGTCTTTAATTTTGTCAATAAAATAAAGCATTTCTCCCCCTTAGGGAGGAGGATGAGTTGCCAAAATTTAGTGGGTGTAATGTCGTCTGGTGTTAGTGCATTTGTTGTTTGTTGTCCGTGTGTTCTTATCTGTTTCGCTGTGTTTAGTTTGAACGCGTTTGGTTCACAACTGTATTTAGCTGTGTTTAAGAAAAGAAGAGAGACGGAACAAAGACACGTGTTTGTGGGGCGATTGCATGGACCAGAGAGGGCCTTCCCGCTCCCACACCCGGACTCCCATTTCCGATAGCGGAAACAGGGCTTGTTAAATGGGGGCATGCTGGGTAGTCTCCGATTCGGCGTGTTTATTGGCTTAAAACATATACATGCATACATAAACATTACAGTTGGGATAATATTCAAATGGCCACTCTAGGGGTGAGGATGTTAAAGTAATCCTTTTTACTTGTGAGAAATAGATCGGCGACAGTTGGTTTTGGAATCCACATCCGCACATATAATAATTAGGAATGTGTCTTTGTACTCTGTCACGCTTACGTCATCAGTGACGCCTGGTGACGTAACTTAGTAGAAATAGAATTCTATGTTACGTTAAGCTTGATAAATTGTATCTTTACAAATGTTACCTTTTTTTAATTAATTGATTAAAAAATGTTTAGTTTAGTTTAAGGAAGTATTGAACGTAAACAAGAAAATGCAGAGCAACATAATGTTTTTGATGTTTTTTAAGTACAGTGCAATTGTAAAATTATTAAAATACCGCCGTCATTTTTTGACGGCATGGGTAACTAGTCTTGTTTTATAATCGAGATTCCAGTACCGGATTAAGGCATGATCTTTAGGGGCTGCGGCCCAGGGACCTCCGCTAGCTGGAAGGCCTCCAGAGATTAAATGAAAAGTTATTTCATTTGTGAATGCTTATTCAAAGTTTAAATACTTTAAATTTTCTATTAAAAAGGGGATTCAATAATATACTGTACATATGGTATATATTTGTACTAACATACCACGGCAAAAAGAAATGCTGTACTCTATACATATATATCGAAAGACGGTTTGTGACTTGTAGTAAACAATGGATTATGTTCTTCATTCCCTAATGTTGAACTAGCACTACAGATTTAATTGTGTTTAATGATAACTGATGCGACAGGAGAGAGGAGTTTCTCCAGGATGAAACATCTAAAGAATGGACACAGATCGACAAGGGCACAGGAATTTTAAAAATGTACTTATTCTCATGACAATTGAAAAATATGTTCCCAAGAACTTACAATTTAATGATGTTTTGGAGAAATTTGGTTCCAATAAATTACGCAATTCAAATGTTTGAATTTTAATTGTTGTTAGCATTGTAAAAATAAATTTAATTTTTCTGAACTTTTTTCCTTTTGAAAATATTACTTACGGTACCTGCAGCCCAGGGGCCTACAAAATCTTAATTCGGCACTGAGAGGACCCCCAGAAAGAGCTAGAAGCAGTGAAAACTGATTAGTTAAGAAAAATGTTTTACTACGTCAAGCTATGATTTGCCAGAGCAATGGTGAATTAGGATCTACTTTAAGTGATAATACTTATCGTATTTGATTGCATATAAAATCCGACCCCCTTATTTCAGTAGGGAATATTTAAAAAGAAACAACCAAAAACACGTTTCCCCTGAATTCCTCTCATTTATCACCCAATTTTTTTAGATGCGTCCATGCATCTCTATAAGACACTTTTGCGTCGGTCTGTCGGTCGGTCGCTCCTTAATATGCTAAATATCAATTTTCTCAGTCGTATCATGTTGGATTGATATGAAACTTGGTCCAGTCCTTCGGGTGAATCATCCCCATCTTCCTCTTCCTCTTCCTCCTCTTCTTCTTCCTGCTACTACTACCACAACTAGTAATGTCACTACCACTACTACTACTACTACTACTACTACTACTTTGTTTAGCATCCATTTGAAATTGAAAATCATTTTTCATCTAAACTCTTCCTCAAATTCTGGCCAGTGTGGGGGTGGACAACGAAGGTTATATTTAATTTTTGAGCCATTTTTTCGGTGAAAAAAAGGGGGGGGGGTCTTATATGCTGTCAAATACGGTATTTTGGGATGGGGTTTCTACGTAGAGGAGAGATCCCTACAAATGTATTTTCAAGGGTGATAATTCAAATACAATTTGACGAAACTTAGAAGTTTAATTCATTAACAGAATGCAGAAAAAACATATTCAGTTTTCTAACGGTTCAGGAGATATTGGCGTTTTGTGCCTTGATATTTTGAGACGCAGGTTGCTCTGTTTTGTTTTTTCCCCCTTTTTTTTTTATTTGGCGTCTGTATCCACGGCAAATAGATCCGCTTTTAGATTTTATTTAACCTCTTAACTGTGGCAGGAGCAGCTCAGTTGTCGTGTTCTAAATGCCGCGATAACTTTGATTATACAGGGTGGTGCAAAATTGGCTGAACTGTTTGTTTGTCTGTAAACAATGGACCCTTCCACTTAAAATTACGGACAGAGAAACATAGAAACAAGCAGAAAAATGTCGTCCGCAAGTTTAAGTTGAAAAGTCCATTCTATGGCTCAACTGCGAATGACGGAAATTTCAGTCATCTGCAGTTAATGGGTTAATTGTAAAGGCTAAATAAAAAGCAAACTGCGTTTCGGTACATCGAGTCTAAATATCCTTATCGTATTTCAACAGTAATAATAAATGCAATTAAGGGATGGTGATTTGGCTCTCAAGCTAAGAACCATGCAATGTGCTCAAGAGAGGACCATGCTTAAAATCACATGGAGAGATCACAACACAGCAGAGTATATTAGAGAAAAAAACAGTCAGTGATATCATAGAAACCATTAGAAAACTCAAATGGTAATGGGCTGGTCATGTTGCAGGAATGTCAGACAACCGCTGGAGATAACGACTCACAGCGTGGATCCCCAGAGATCATATGCAAAACTGTGACCGGCAAAAAATAAGATGGCGTGACGATTTAGACAGGTTATGGAGATATTGGTGCCGCGACGCCCGCGATAGAGAGATCTGGCGAATCGGACGTTAAAGGGATGATGATGATGATGATGATGATGATGATGATGATGATGATGATGATGATGATGATGATGATGATGATGGTGGTGGTGGTGGTGGTGGTGATGATGATGATGATGATTTTATTCAGAAATAACTTTTTTTGTCCGAATTTCTTAGATGAAGCATTTTGATCAGTATTGATTTTTTTTTACTTGTTTTTCTTTCATCTTATTTTTGTTGCTTTTCATCTCAACGCTCGGGTCGTTTATACATTCTACGACCGTTAAGTAAGTGGTATTGATCGGAAATAAGGAATTAGGTAATTATTTATTTCCGTTCAATTCTGCGTTGCGATAAAAAGCAACAAAAAAAGACCAAATAAAACTAATAGCTAAGTACAGAATAAGTCCAAATAGGGTATGGGAAATGTAGCCTATGGGGATTGTGTTGCGCCAATCTTCGAAGCGGAAAGGGCCTAACTGCTTGCAATGTTCCCTCCTATTCAATATAGTCAGTGGGCGCAAAGATCTTATGTTGAGCAATTTCTTTTCTCTGTGACAAAAGTATGTGCTCACTTTTGAATTTGACACAGGGAATCAATCAAACTAAGTAAGCTATCTACAGAATTTGAAATATTTTGTGCGCTCAATAATTTCCTTTGTGCGCTGGTTGAAAAACGTGTGTGCGTTCGCACGCGCACAGCTTACAGGGAATTATGCCTGTCTGTCTGCCCTGAAAATAAGCATTCGGAATTCAGGCTTTTGTCTGGTCTCGAACACGGTTGTATCATTTGCCTTGATTATAGTCCTCTTGATTAGACATTGGTTTTGGTTCCGTTTGAGACTGAGTAGGGGTTCTTCAAGAGACTGAAATGTAGCAGGCATCGAAGGAAAATTTATTTGAAGTGGGAAGGGGTTAACATTTTTTTAGTGTTCCCAGACCCCAAAAATAACATTTGTAATGAGGAATTCAGTTCTCCCGGTCGGCAGTTACTTTAATCACACAGAAATACCTGAGAGTACAGGTTACCCCCGCTATCCGAAAGTAGAGCATTCCTATAAAACCTTTCGTAAGTTGAATTGCCGTAAAGCGAAGATGTAATTACCATTAAGTGTTCCCAAACTCCCAAAATAATGATGATGGTATGTTGCACTGGGTCGTTGGAAGTTGGGGTGGTGGTAAGTACAGGAGACTGGGGTGTAGGAGAGAGAATAAGGGGGTGTGCACTGCTTCTATAACGGCTCGCTGCAAACCAAACGCTGAGCGCTATTTTCGCTTTTCGCCTATTTTCGTAAAAGCGAAAAGCTGGCGTAAAGCGAACTTTCAAAAAGCGGGGAATATCTGTACCACATCAGATATTGCACTTGTTAATTTGCATTTTATGTATACACAAAAGAGGCGTAGCTGAGGGGGCGTATGGGAAGTTTTTAATCCACCCAGGGCCCCCCCAATGGAGGAGCCCCCAAACAGTGCTCGATTATACTATAAGGCTGAATAGGCTCAAGCCTAGGGGCCCGTAGCTAACAGGGGCCAGGAAAAATTCTGGGATATTCATATTTTTCTTAATTTTATTTTTGACAGGACCATAGCCGGATTAGCCTATTCCAAACTATGCCACGGCGTAGGGCCCAACATAAATAGCAATTTAGAAATGCATCACTACTACTACAGGGAAAATGAATTAAACAATAAAACTGTCAAAATAAGAACATTCCCTGGTGTGAAGTCTGAGCACTCACTATAATTGTTAAGATATTGTTAATAATATCTTAAAACTTAATAAAAATGTCCTAACAAATATCTCTTTAAAAAATGGAATGAATATATTACACAATAGCAACAATTCACTTTATTCACACGATTGACAGATCGCATTACTTACTTAAAATTATACACGAAACGGGAGGATGGGTCAAGATGTGGCCCCCATATAGGCTAATAGCTTAGGGGCCCTGGTATAGGTTAATCTGCCCCTGCCCCCAAACCTTTACGAATAGTAGTTCACCTACTGCATTTCTATTGATAACACATATCATAAAACTACGCCCCCGTATGTGTATGTGTGTTTGAATAAGTGCAAAACCCAATACCTTTTCCAATGTTTATTGCATCAAGTAATCAGTATTGTCCTTTGGTTGGCATAGCGACGTCTGTCTTATCTAATTGAGCTCGTATTGCCAACCGACAGCCATATTACCTAGCGACACGATTTGTCACACAAAACAAGACTCACTTTAAAATGTCATCACCAGTTTATACAAACTTTATATTTCAAACTTAAGTTTATTTCTCTGTGTACCGATCAAGTTCTGTTCTTCTTTCATTCTTTTTTCTTTCTGTCTTTTCATTTCTCGCTCTTTTTCCCCTCTTTCTTTTTCTTATTCTTTTTCTTTCTTTCTTTCTCTTTATGCCTTTTCATTCTTTTCTCCCTCTCTTTTCGGCTTTCTTTTTCTGATTCTTTTTTCTCTTCTTTCTCTCTTTCTTAATAGAAGTGCTAATATGTTCACCAACAAGCTCAACGCTAAAATCTAGATGTCCTGTCTAAACATGTAAATATCCTAATCACCAAGTTTGTATTCAAATTTGTATAACACCAGTTACTAAATGAAACATCTTAGTAATAAACTAGATAGTATTCAGAGAGCGCATACCTCTGCCAACGCCTTACACTTACTCCATCCTGGATCCGCCCTAAAATTTAATTACTCATTCCTTCTCCCATGTCTCACCCTTCCACGAAATTTCATTGAAATTCATTGAAAACTTTTGGAGATATCGTGTTGGCGGACAGGAGCGAATACATAAACGTATGGGGAAAAAATGAAAAAATATCTCTAAATCGAAAACAAATTCCTGTCCCACCCATCCACGAAATTTCATTAAAATTAGTTGAACGCTTTTGGAGATATCTTGACAGAAAGAAGAGAATACAAAACGTATGAAATAAAAATGAAAAATATCTCTAAATCGAAAACAAATTCCCAGACCGACCCAAAACTTAACCAACTCTCCCTTACCCCATTTCCCACCCTTCCACAAAATTTCATTGAAATTCATTGAGCACTTTTGGAGATATCGTGTGGACAGACACGAGCGTATACATAAATGTATTAAAAAAGGGGTAAAATATCTCTCAATCAAAATCCACCCCAAAATGTAAAATGTTCTTCGTTACCCCATTGCCCACTCTTCCACAAAATTTCATCGAAATTCATCGAGTACTTTTGGAGATATCGTGTGGACAGACACACAGACAGACTGACGGACGGACACGATCGAATACATATACCTCTCTAACTTCGTTGACAGAGGTAATAACCGTAAATAGAGTTTGTCGATTAGATAATGAAGTTACTTCATATCAAATAAAGAAGTAATTAAGTAAAATGATTTGAAAAAATATCCATTTAAACAACCACAACAAATCTATTTTAACTAATTAGTAACCAAAAAAAGAGTTCAAATTGCATAAACTATAACCAAGAATTATTTTATCAAACCAAAATAAAAACACAGAGTGATTAAATGTTTTATTGCAATCATCTTGAAATCGTGTTTTTTGCATGTGTTTCAAGTTTGTTGTCACAATCACCATGACAACTCATATAGAAAACTCATAACAAATGCCATTGGGAATCAATCGATTGGTTTACATAAAGAGGCGTCCATTTGAATAGGACCTGTTTTTTTTTATAGAGACATTTATAACATCTATGACATCATTAGTATAGACTGACTTTCGCGAGAATTGACATTGGATCGTGATCAATTCTTCTTCATCCGGGTCTACATCAACGAGTCTAACCGGTTTGGCATTTGTGGTTGAATATCAGACGTTAGTTCTTTTCTTGTGTGGAGATCTAGCAAGGACAGTGTTGCTAACTATATTTTAAATTTCAAATCTAAAATTGAGCTAAAACACCTTAAAACCCCTAAAAACATCTAGATTCTCCAGATATATATCTAAAATCTAGAAAATATATTAGATGTTATTAATAAATTAAATGTGACTTTAATCTTCAACATTTATTTTATTAAAATATTACTTATTTTATTAAAAATCATCTAAATATCAATTTCTAACATCTAGGCGCAACCAAATCAGCTAGATTTAGATGAAAAACATATAAATTGGCAACATTAAGCAAGGGGGCGTAAGATTTCGGTATGTCAGTCAGTGACAGCAATCGATGCTAGAGATGCTAGCGCATCTAATAAAAAGGTTTAACGGTTTGGGAGTCTATCAAGGCAACATCTACAAAACGGTAAACGCTAGAAACGTGAAATTTTCAACATAACCTCCAAGAACTTCGAAAATTGGTACTTTTTGTCCCCGGTGGAAAAAAGACCGGGGACTATTATTCGTTATGGGCGTCTGTCGTCGTCGTTGTATCCTTTTTCTCAATCGGATAACTTTGTTATTTCTTAATATATTTCACTGAAATTGTGTATGTAGGCTTATGGAGAGATTCTACAGGGGGGGGGTGAGTTATGACCGATCCTATTGTTGGTTTACATTTTATAAGCAAAAACGTTGTTTTTGTTTACACTTTGGAAAATTTCTCAAATCTTGACCGATTTTGCTGGAATTTAGTTATTATGTTGACAAACCCCCAGGGATTGAAATATAGCGAGTTACGGTCGATCTGAATGTTTGTTTACATTTTATATGTAAATAACCATATGTCAACCTACAAAAAATATTGAACTTTGGAACTGCTGGACCGATTAAAATGAAAATTGTTATTTCATTGAAATTCATTGAGCACTTTTGGAGATATCGTGTGTACAAACAGGAGCGTATACATAAATGTATTTAAAAAGAGTAAAGTTTCCCCAATCAAAATCCGCTCCAAAATGTAACCGCTTCTTCGTTACCCTATTGTCCACTCTTCCACAAAATTTCATTCATTCGCCTAATAACTGAAAATACATAACATTTTTAAGAATTGTATGGTTTTAATTTGTTTTAAATCGGGTATCTCGGAGTTAACGGTCCTAATAAACAACTATTTGCCACTCTCTCTATTTCAATCGTTTTCTGCCGGGGATCTTTATACTTTTAAGATTTTTATATCTTTTGAATCTTATTGATTATAGGTTGATCGTATTTGTAAAAAAAGAAAAAAGAAAGAAAAACAAACAATGAACGTCTCTAAGAATGAATATATTTTGATTTCATTTGACTGAAAAATAACCAAAAATATATCTATTATTTTTCTAGCAGATGATTCCAAGATAGCCGGTTTATAGGAAATCTCGCGAGAATATGATAAGATTTGTATTCTCGTCTGTTCTCATCTTACATGTGATCTCTTCCGCTTTTGCTCAAAATGGTAAGCTACAAGATTTTTGTTTTTAATTTTCTTTTTATGCGATCCGATTTGTTTTGCATCCTACTTTTTTCATTATACAAAGATTTCTCCCCATGATTTAATTCTAGTTTTTCCATAGAACTCAATAAATGCTTATAGAAATATTGAATTGAATTTTTAAACTTTTTTCATTTTAATAAATTTTTCATTTTAATTTTCTCATTTTGTAATTTAAAAAAAATTTTTTTATATTACTTTTTTAATTTTTTAATTTTTAAATTTTCATTTTTTCATTTTATTAACTTTTTCATTTTAACTTTTTTCATTTTGATAAAATTTTAAAACTTTTTTCATAATACAAAGATTGCTCCCCATGATTTAATTCTATTTTTTCCACAGAACTGAATAAATGCTTATAAAGAAATACTGAATTGAATTGTTAAACAAATATGTAATATAAGAAGGAAAACGTCGATCATTTGTAACGGACCAAAACTAGATTATCTTTGGTCCTTAATTAAAAACAAAACAATAAAAAATAAAGGTGGAACTGTGCATATTTCTCTTTCCATTCAAATCTCACACTGTCGGCATAGGGAACCACAAGTATATTCGTGCCATAAAAACGATCGTGAAATGGAGAAATGAAGAAATGAGTAGTGCCGTTAACTCAGGGTTAAGAGCAGAGCATGCGTATGAGGATGAGGTGTACGCGGGTTCGATCCCCACATGGCGCTCATTTCTTTATTTATTTACACGGTTTAGGCCGCTCGTTTCGCAATCGTTCACACCGGGGCCGAGTAAATATAGGTTCCCAATTAATAAATGTCTTTATAATTATCATATTCTGTCGGATATAAAATTATCGATTCTTTGAATTTCCTATACAATAGTGTAACACCGTCCCATCTCGCCAGATCGCTTCACGTCTGATGTCTCCTTTTCCCATGTTGTGAATTTTTGAAGAGGTCGTCCGCGTTGATGGTTGTCAGACAATGTTGGATAGTAATAAGAACGCTTGTTAAATGTTTAATAAACAAGGCGTATTTGTTATTTGAAGTACATTGAAGCAGTTTCTCGTCCCACTAAAATGTTGAAATGATTGGTTGAGACGATTGGTCGGTTCGCCTTCTAAGTTGGGTGTTTTTTCTTCCGTTTTCTTGCGTCAGCTTCCGGCGACAGGTCAAGTGTGCTAGATACTAGCGTAATTTTATATGCTTGTAAAATCCATGCCACCCATATCGCAATAGTAAAGAGTGAAATAAAGATGGCTGATCAAAAGTTGATTGTGAGAGTTTGTTTATTGTACGAATCTAATCTTGGAACTAAAGCAGCCCGTAGAATATGCACTGCATTTGGGGAAGTTCACCTCCAGTTGGTGAACGTACTGCTCAAAAGTGGTGCAAGAGGATTTCAATAGGAAATGAGTCACACGAAGTTGCACTTTGTAAACAACGACTGATAAGCATTGACGAGGATGCACTGAGGACTAGTGTTGAATCAGATCTACTTCAAACGTATTGTAACGAAATAGACCCAGATCATGTTACCGGTAGCCAGTTGGGATAGGAACTTGGTAAGATTTGAAATCGGTGTTAAGCTGCCTACGTGACCAACTGGGGGATCGTGTTACCAAAAAACCGTTGAAGATTTAAAAAGAGGGAGGAGTTATGACCATCAGCAGGTATAAAGGCTAGATCGAAACAGTAAGGAGCAGTTAGGGTCGGAAGGCAGTTGGGCGTCGAGGGCCTGGGATGGCGTCACCGCCCGCCAGCCTGTTAGAAGCAGTGACCAGTGGGAAATTTGAATCCGTAGTAGTAGCAGCCCTGAAAAGTGACCAACTCTTTTAAACATATTTTGCTTACGACATGCAACAGAATTTCCGTACCTCAACGAAATCCGCAGACCAGCCCAGAAATTGACCTGCGTAGTACGGAAATGAAACCTCTTTAAATTTGAAGATCCGTGGATTTTGTCGTCTTTTCTCTCCACACACGTGGGAGAGTTTTTTGTCCGGAATGATTTTCCCACCACAGAGAAATTTGTGAGACCCGGACAGAGAGACATCATCATCATCGCAGTCCGCAGCCCGCGGAGGAAATGATCGTCTCTGTCTCTTTCTATCTCACCCTGACTTTCTCGGAAACTACTATCTCTCTCTCTCTCTCTCTCTCTCTCTCTCCCTCAACATCTCTTTCCCTCACGGCGACCAGAGAAGTACAGAAGTTCGATCGCCCGTTATGCTACAGTATCAGACGCTCGCATTAAGGTTCAACATAAGTAATAAAACTATACCCGTAACGATTCAGAAAAAGCTACTCATCGGGGAAATGGGTGACCTACGAACTAAATGAATAAAACAAACAGGCCTGGTTAGTCACTCAATGTCTTTTGTTGAGGGTGAGTAATTAAAAAAAAATGAATAAGTTACTCTTCTAGCCCTTTGTTGGGCGATGATCACTAAAAGAAAGTCCGAATTTTCAAAAAGAAACAAGAGTGAACACTGCCGGACACAAACTAAGAGACCGGTTTAGCATAAACTTACATTGTAAACTGAGTCTCACAATAAAAACCTATTTTTGGGGTGGGGAATCTTTTTTAAAAACCTTATTTTTTTACATAATAAGGAGTAAATGGTTAAATTTTCGGCTCTCTAGCTCTATTGGTGCAGCCTGTACGCGCGTCACATACATAGATAGTCAGCCAGCCAGACCAGCTTAAAAACTGGAGAAACCTATGCTGACAGATTTGATTGACGGTTCATAACAGTAGAAAACGCATTGATTGCCTAAAACTAGGCCTAAAACTAAAAGATAAGGGAATAACAGAATTATTTCTATCTTTAAACTGTTAATTTCCACAATCAATGAAAAATGACTGTTAATTTCCACTATCAATGAAAAATGACTGTTAATTTCCACTATCAATGAAAAATGACTGTTAATTTCCACAATCAATGAAAAATGACTGTTAATTTCCACAATCAATGAAAAATGACTGTTAATTTCCACTATCAATGAAAAATGACTGTTAATTTCCACTATCAATGAAAAATGACTGTTAATTTCCGTTATCAATGAAAAATGACTGTTAATTTCCGTTATCAATGAAAAATGACTGTTAATTTCAACTATCAATGAAAAATGACTGTTAATTTCAACTATCAATGAAAAATGACTGTTAATTTCCGTTATCAATGAAAAATGACTGTTAATTTCCGTTATCAATGAAAACTGACTGTTAATTTCCGCTTTCAATAACAAATGACTGATAATTTTCGCTATCAATGAAAAATGACTTTTAATTTCCGCTATCAATGAAAAATGTCTGTTAATTTCAGCTATCAATGAAAAATGAATTAAAGAGTTAAAAACAGATCAATGGCAGCAGTCCGTAAGTATGTTCAGCAACATAAAACCTATGCATATCATTTACATAAGTTAATAAAACAAATAGACAACAAGAAAAAGGATGCAAGAACCTTTTAGGGGTTACCTAATAAATGAATGCAGCCTATGGTGGAAGTGAGGTTTGATACAGTTGTTGAGTTACGATGTTATGCTGTTTGATTTTTGTAGTTCGACTTACCGGTGGAAAAGACCCAAACGAGGGTCGCGTGGTGGTTTTTTATAACAACCAATGGGGAACCGTTTGCGATGATCTTTGGACTGACTTGGTCGCCTCGATTGTATGTAGACAGCTTAATAAAGGGTAAGTCACACACTGCTATATAAAAAAAAGAATGTAGACATCTTAATAAAGGGTATGTCACACACTGCTATATAACAAATAAATATGTAGACATCTTGATAAAGGGTAAGTCACACACTGCTATATAAAAGAAATATGTAGACAGCTTAATAAAGGGTAAGTCACACACTGCTGTATGAAAAAGTCCCCAACAATAATCACCAATCATCTGGTGTGAACATGCAAATGCTTGAATCATAATTCTAAAAAAGAAATAAAATACTGTGGGATATTTGACTGCAGACCGACCATCGGTGTTAAGTCAAAACGTCCAATCAAAACGGTCCAATATCAAAAACGTCCAAAGCAAATATCCATTGCAAATGGTCCAAAGACAAAACGGCCAACATGCAAAATAGTCCAAAATTAAAAGGTCCAAAAGGACAGTTGGTCCAATACAAAAAGGCCCAATGAACAAAAGGTCCAATGCAAAAAGGCCCAATGAACAAAAGGTCCAATGCAAAAATGTCCAATGCAAAAAGGGATAATGCAAAAGGGGCCAATGCAAAAAGTGCCAATGCAAAAATGTCCAATGTTTTGCATTGGACGTTTTGACCTGTAAACCCGATCACCCCATCAAAGCAAGAAGACCAGATCTGGTAGTTGTAAACAAGGAAAAGAAATCATCTTTAATTTTATGACTGGATGAATTAGTTGTTCAGACCGATTACTTTCCGGCAGTGAGCAAACAGTGTCGATCGGAAATAACAAATAAGCATTAGGTGGGATTTGAACCCACATCCGCTAAGGGAGCACGGTTAACGCCCGCCTGCTCTACCAATTGAGCTACTAAGACTCAACCATAAGACAGAAGTCCAAATAACACACTCAAACCCATTATTCATTCATTTTAATCGGTCTGGAGAAAAGCTGCGATAAAAAACAACTAATAAAATTAAAAATAATGGTTTATAATACTTCATCTAATAAAAAAAAAAAAAGAAATGTAAAGAATTGCCAAATCATAGATGTGGGAGTGCCAGCAGACCGCAAGACGAAAGATGAAAAAATACGAGGACCTCGCTCGGGAGCTAAGAAATATGCTGAATAAGAAGATCAAGGCCGCGCTAATTGGCACACTTAGAACGTGACAAAAAAAAACCCGGATGAAATTCGGGGAAGGACTGAGATTGCCCAGACTACTGTAGTGTTGGGGTCTGCAGAATACTGCTAGAGAGTTGAGAACAATTGCTGTCATTCATTCCCCCAGCAGCAACCACTAGACATCTCCTATGAAGATGCAAATGCATGATGACGATGATGAATAGTCATCATCATCATCATAAGGATTTGCTTTATTTTCCAGCAACGAACAGACCCAAAGAAAACGAACATTCAGTTAATATTAATATTATCATATTAACATATTATTAACATATTAATTAACATATTATTATTATTATTATCATATTAACACTTTGTTAATATTTGTTTTATTTTTTCAGATTTGGAGAAGTTCTTCCCCAGGGTACTTACCCTCCAGGAACAGGCAAAATCTGGATGGATGACGTTAAGTGCGTTGGACTTGAGTCGAGCCTTTTTGAATGTCTGAGCCGACCTTATGGACAGAATGACTGCAAACACAACGAGGACGTGGCCATCCGATGCTTCAGCAGCGCCAATCCCACAACTACCGCGATCATCACACCACAGCCGTCAAATTGTGAATACCCGAAATACTGAATAGTTTTGGTCCAATTCCTGTTAATTATTTAATGGTCTTTCTTCTGTTTGCTTGCTTATTTGTATGTGTGTGTGTATGTGTGTGTGTGTG
>VCCN01002867.1:8465951-8480283 GCA_006491835.1 Architeuthis dux
GATAGAGAAAAATGGTATCACCTTTTCAACCATAGAACGGCTATTGTAGCTGAATTTGAGTTCTCATGTTCCCGAGATTTTATTTCTGATCGGATGATTTTTTGCAATGTCGTTAATTCAGCATCAGTTGATTGTTTTGCTTGGAGTTTCTGGAGAAAAAATAAATAAATAAAATAAATAAAATAAAATATATTTTCTGTTCTGGCAGACTATAGTGATAATGAAAAAAAAATAAAAACAGGTCTGGTTAGACACTCAATAGAATCTTTTGGCAGCATGCTGTGTTGGGGGCAATCAATTAGAAAATTGGAAAAAGGGGTTATCAATGAATAAATTATTTCTCTCGCCTTTTGTTGGATCACTAAAAAGTCCGAATTTTTAAAAAACAAGTGTGAACGCTGCTGGACACAAACTAAGGGACCAATTTAACATAAACTTACATTGTAAATTGAACTCCCCATAAAACCTACTTTGGGGGGAGGGAATTTTTAAAAAACAAAAAAAAGTTTTTTCTAGACATTAGTAATAAATGTTTCAATTTTCAGCCCTTATTGGTGCGGCCTGTACGTGTCATACATACATACATAACCTATAAATAAGTACACCCCTACCACTTTTTAATAGAAAGTTAATTGTCTTCTAAACCAAACATAGCAGGATTTTTATTATTTCTAGTGGAACATTACACAATCAAAACAGATATTATAAGATATTATGTATGACCAAACTCTACAGCATTTGAAACTGTTGCCAAAAGTATTTTTTCGTAGTGTTGGACTCATCTTTTGATGGCAACATATTCATATTTTTGGCAACAGAGTTTCAATGCTGTAGAGTTTGGTCATAAATAATACCTGTTTTGATTGTGTAATGTTCCACTAGAAATAATAAAATTAACTTTCTATAACATAGTGGTAGAGGTGCACTTATTTATGGGCAATACTGTACATAGCCAGCTAGGCAGAATCACTTAAAAACTGGAGAAACATAGGCTGATTTTTTTGACAGTTTTGGTTGATAGATTCTAACACAGCTTTTATGCTAGTTAGGTGAAATAATAAAAAAACATGCTTTGAAATGGTAAACTTCACCTAAGATTGAGATAACCACTTTTGTATATATGCATGTTTGCATACGGAAGTTGCTGACAACTTTCTCTAAGATATATTTCACATAAAATAAATAAAAACTAAACAGGTCTGGTTAGTCACTCAATAGAACCCCTATGTGACCAACATCTTTGGCAGCATGCCATATTCGGGGTGATCAATTAAAAATAGGAAAAAAGAGGTGATCAATGAATAAGTAACTTCTCTTGCAATTTGCTGGGCAATGATCACTAAAAAAGTCTGAATCTTCAAAAAGCAAGCGGACACAAACTAATGATCAATTTAGCATAGACTTACATTGCAAATTGAACCCCCCACTAAAAATCTATTGGGGGGGGGGTGAAAAAACAAAAGAATTGTTCTAGACATAATAAGGAGTAAATGTTGAAATTTTTCGTAGGTCCTCTGATGCAGCCTGTATGTATCATACATACATGGCCATCCAGCCAGACCATCTTGAAAAATGAAAGAAACCTATGTTTCTAATAATTATGACCATGAAAATTCTTTGAAAAGGAGAAATACAAAAAGATAAGAAAAAAGTTGTAAATAAAAATTACCCTAATATTTCCTGAAAAATCCATTTTTATTGGTGCAAATGCTGTACTGTTTAATTTATCTGCAAGAAACAAAAAGAAATGAATTAATATGAAGGAACCTTTAACATCTTCAATGCAGAAATACCAAAAGTAAACCAATTAAGGCACACAACCAATACCAGATTTCTGATGATCATTTGGTACTATGGTAATAGTGGGGTCCAGGGTGTAATATGCATAAAAGTCTAAAAGTTATTTCCCTTGCAAGATTTTTTTTTTTTAATTTGTGAGTGCAGACATACACAAAAAAAATTCCTTACAAAACACACAATAATTTTATTAAAAACTACAAAAAACAATTTATTTTAATACAAAACAATTTGATACACAATTTTATACAAAGTTACTTAATAATTTATTTTAATACAAAACAATTTAATAACAATAATTTGATGCACAAGTTTATACAAAGGTATTTAATAATTTATTTTAATAGTTTATTTTAATACAATAATGCAAAGGGAAAAATCTTAAGTCTTTTATGCATATTATGCCCTGGACCCTACTATTACCATAGTACCGATCATTTAATGCTAATAAAAACAGAAATTTATCTAGTAATATCATCTTGATTTATTTTTTATTAGATGAAGCACTAATAAAACTAATATTAATTTTTGACTAGTATTTTGTTTCAGCTTAATTTTTAGTTGCTTTTCATCAAAACTACTCAGACTGTCATTCTATGACATTGAGTAAACAGAAACTCAAACTCAAAATTTACCTCGAGAAGCCTGCCTCTGAAGAGCAACTTCTCTACCGATTGAGGTACTAGAACTCTACAATTGGCAGAAGATCAAAACTAACCCAGTAAACTCATCCTTCATTTTTACCCCCCCCCCCAAATCGCTCAGTGCCATATTTGTTATTGTTTTTTAAGAATCTAATTGATTCATATTTTCCTCATAATAAAATTAACATTGAAATATTAAAGAAAACTCCACATTATGCTTTCTTGTTTGATGACCAAATATTGATTAACTATAAACAAATCTTTTAGAGTATTTTTAGAGTATAGAGTATTTAATAGACAAGGTTTTTAGAGATTACAAAATTCTGTCTAGTTCAATATGCACTGCTTTATGCAGATGTAGGCATCTAAACTCTTACTTAATAAGTAAAAGAATGAAGGTGTTATATCTTACCCCAAAGCTGACCTAGAATTATGTGACATACATACAGTGGCGTAGCAAAAGGGGAGCAAAGGGGGGCAGTTGCACCCGGGCGCAAGTGTGAAGGCGCGCAAAAATTCCTTTGGCTTGTAATACTGACAATGTCGAATTCAAAAGTGCACACTTTTGTCGCAGGAAAAGAAATTGCATAACACAAGATTTGGAAAAAAATCTTTTTAAAATTATTTTTTCGCACAACTGCAAAGTCTACAATATATTGAAAAAGAATCCCGGAATAAAAGTCACAGAACCAAAGCCACAATGTAGTGTTACCCTGAGCTACCTTAAAAATTATTTTTGCCCTTGGGTGCTGAGAACCCTTGCTACGCTACTGTGTACATACTCAGTTTCAATTATGATCACACTAGAGAAAAAAAGTCACAAAATAGTGTCATTACAAAGCTGGAATAAATAACTTACCAAATATAGGTAAAATTAAATTACATAAATTTAGGAATGGCTCAACAAGAATTTCTTCACTTTCATCGAACGTTGCTTCTGAAAAACTAGAGAAAGAGAAAATTGTAAATTACTGTCACTGGATGAGAATGTGAGGCAGGCAATAAGTAAAAGCAGAGAAGATCAATCATGTTTAGTCAATTTAAAGAGAAAAGCCAACTATAGTTAGCCAACTCTTAAATCCATAGAAAGAAAATAGAAGTTATATACCTTGAAATTGACCTGATTAAAGTTATCTCCCTTTGACCATTTAGTGAATTTAAATAAATTTTTTCATTCAATTCAGAAGAGTTCCACGATTTTTATGCTATTCATTGAAGAGTTCCACTGTCGGTTTCAAGTGGTTTATGAATTTAAAACCCATAAGAACTCAGACCCATTTCTACTTGAAGGAATATTATGTGGGATTTTGGGTAGGCAAATTGACACAGTCACATGACTGCACCATGATGTTCAGTAGATGTCACTTAGTACACTTCATGAGTTAAAATCAAGGATAAAATATAATATTATATAAGAGACTGTGCAAATCAATTAAATTGTATGTCATACCGGTGTCACAGTGGGTTCTTATGGGTTAATATAATATACCTATATGTTTATCTGTAATATTAAAATATTAGGAAGTGGCAAGATTTTACACAATTTACATATTGATCCAAATTTTTCCCAGGTCTGGTTAGTCACTCAATAGAAACCGTCACGTGTTGTGTTGGGGGTGATCAATTGAAAAATCGGAAAAAGGAATGATCAATGAAAAATACTTCTCTCTCCTTTCGTTGGGCGGTGATCACTAAAAAAATTCCAAATTTTAAAAAACATGTGCAAACACTGTCGGACACAAACTAAGGGACCAATTTAGCATGAAATTACATTGTAAATTGAAACCCCCACTAAAAACTTATTTGGGTTTTTGGGAGAGGGGGGATTCTAGATATCATCATCAGCCATTATAAGTCCACTGCTGGACAAAGGCCTTTCTCATTTCCTTCCATGACGACCTAGATTGTGCTAACCTCTGCCACGTCTTGCCGGCAAACTTTTCTATTTAATCCTGCCATCTTGTATCTGGTGTTTTTCTACTGCGTTTAATGTCCCCATGGCACCAATCAGTTATCGAAATTAACAAAACGAACTGAAAACCAATTTAGAATAGCACAGAGAGCCATGGAAAGAGCAATGCTAAGAGATAGAAAAAAAAAGATCAACATGGATCAGAGGGAGGACTAGAGTGATGGATATTATACAAATAATTAAGCAGCAAAAATGGAGATGGGCTGGTCACCTAGCAAGGTTCCAGATATAATAAGGAGTAAATGTTTAAATTTTCAGCCTTCTTGCTCCATTGGTCGGTCTGTAGGCATGACACATTCATAGCCAAAAATTGAAGAAACCTATGTTGACAGTTTTGGTTGACGGTTTCTAAAAACTGTACTGTAATATCAAAGGTTTCAAACAAAGATACCACTTCTCTATCTATTAGATTTGACTGTTCACTATGCCATCATTGCATAGTAGAGACGAGAAATAGTTATATTTAGGATTAATCATTCATTAGAATTAGAATATAAATCACCACTTTTTATTAAATTTGACTAGTTTTTACCGTCACCCTAACTTTAGTTGTTTTTATACAACTTATTAATTCAGGCCACTGTTTCTATGGCAATGAATAACAGCGCAATTGGAAATAAAGAGTAAGCCTTCAGTGAGAATCAAACTCATACCCTCATTGCCAGAGGGAGACTAGTTTATGCCTAGCTGCTTTAACCAATTAGTCACAAAGTCTTCATGGTTTAGCAGAAGCTGATTCACACTTATAAACTCACTCCCTACAACCGACTCTCTGCACCATATTTATGTTGTTTTACATATGAAACCTAGTAGTCTTTTTTATAAATCAATCTTTATTATTATTGGATGAAGTATTGTAATACACTATTTTTATTAAATTTGACTAGTTATTTTACTTTCATCCTAATTTTAGTTGCTTTTATGGCAACAAGTAACAGCACAATCGGAAATAAAGAGTAAGTCTTCGGTGAGAATCGAGCTCACACCCACATTGCCAGAGGGAGACTAGTTTATGCCTAGTTGCTTTTACCAATCGGCCACGAAGACTTCATGCATTAGCAGAAGCTGATTCACACTTATAAACTATAAATAATTAGGATGAAGGTAAAAACTAGTCAAATTTAATAAAAAGTGGTGTGTTACAATAATAAAGATTGATAGAGTATAAAGATTATGGAATATATTTCTCATATAGAAAAAAAAGCCTCACAGCAAATGAAATTGTAAAGCTAACAAATCAAAGATATTGCAGAGAGGCTCTATTTATCATTGTTGTATGTTGTTTAAAAGAAAAATTAAAAGAAAAAAAAGTATAATAACCTGTCCAGACCCCACCTTATAAAGACTTGTTTATACGAAAATAATACACTATAATTTAATAAAATTTAATAAAATTTAATACCCTATAACTATATAAATACATACATAATACATATCATATAGTTTTATATAATACAGAATTTGGAAATATTTGGAAAAATAATTTCATTTATAATACATAATCATACATAATACATATATAGTTTTAAAATTTAATACCCTATAAGTATATAAATACATACATAACACATATCATATAGTTATAAATACATACTATATAAATAATACCCTATAATTTAATAAAAATTAAATACCCTATAGAAAATCTTTAAGCTACCAGTATATTAAACATCTGACAAACAAATATACAAGCACAGCATTAAAATTACCGGTAATCTGGGATAGCCTACGGGAGATGGTTGCCAAGGGCTGAAAGGGAGAAAATGTGCCAATGTTTGCTACATTAAACACCACTTTTCCATTGGTCATTGTTGGTCTTCAAACCAATTGTTATATGTAATGGGAGGGGGGGGGGCTTTACATATGTGTTCATTCTAAAATCTTTTGCTATTAGATTGCAAATACAAAAACACTAAACTCAAAATCCTGTACAATCTTCCATAATGGTGAGTCAGCAAAGGTTGCTGGGGTCTTCAGTCTTGAAAAAAAGCTGCTGTGGTGTACACAATTTTTAATATTACTTGAATGTCTTTTAACTTAATACTTCCTTCATACTTTCTTCGTTTTGCTGGTGGCTCTATAACAATTTGATAGGATTTCTTTAACTGATTTAGACAGAAGCTAGCAAGACTGATCCGTGAATCAGTGCTTCACCCACCTACCAGCCACTCACACCAGCAGGACACGTATGTAAACAAATCGGTCAACAACTTTTGTAAAACTACTACTACTACTACTACTACAGATGATAATCTACATATGGTATCTACATTTATATATGCTTCACTGATAACATACCAACAATTCAAATGATTTACAGAGTTTGGGGATCACCTTATACCTCTGATATGAGCCTAAACTATGAAATTCAGAATTAAATTGTGGTTTCGTCTTATCTGAAGGTCACCTTTATCCATTGAAATATGCATTATATTATAAACAGCACAAAACAAGAGTAGACAACTCAAGTGAATGGACAAGCAGCAGATAGGCTAGCTTGATGTGTATGATAATGATTGGTAGATATCTGCCCACCATTCTATCAAATGCTGTTTGTCTAAGACAGGGGTCGGCCGCCCACGGCCCACCAAGGGATATTGAACGGAAGTGAGCAAATATTGAGATAATATGCTTACTGTTTATGTTTTTAAAGATGCTTTGTGTCTTTTTATATGATTCAAAAGATGCCATGATTGAAATAAATTATGACTAAATTGTGTTCTTTGATTACTATTTGGGATCCTTGGTTAAGCACAAATGATAGTTTGCTTTTAATATCAAAGAAGCTTATATATGTCTGATAATTTGCATTTAATATCAAAGAAAGATTAATTACAAGTGATTTTAGGAAAACAATTTAAAAACATTAAGTCAAGTAATAACTCTTGTGGAAACTATTAACCACAAATCAATGTATCCCCTGACGCTAAAAGGTTTAATGTCTTGTTCAATATTGATAAGAAATAAAATTAGCAAATAACAATTAATGATAATCTAGGAAGCTGAGTAATAACAGTCAACCCTGCTTTTAAGTACACAAGTGAGATCATCTATTACAATTTTTGATTCTGTAAAAAAAGTTTAAACTAGCCATGGTTTAAGTTCCAAGGAATGATGATATTTCTTATAGACAGGGTAAAAATCCCAACCAGCTAGGCAACTACCAAACCTGAAATTGGTTCTATAGGTCATGAGGATCAATTTAAGCTAAAACTGAACAATCAGGTTCCAGATACCAGATTATGCCATGACAAAAGCTTGTTATAATTATTCATCAGAGACATCCCTTTGAACCTTGTTTCATTTCAACACTTAATTATTTCCCTTAGATTAAGTAACTTTGTCATTATTGTGTTATTACATCCAAAACAACGAAGAATTGTCTTATCTCAATGTTAACTGTAATGTATAGCATTTGTATAGATAAAGGGAAGCAACCGCACCGTCACTTAATGCTATTATGGGAAACTGCCAAGGTTACGGCCCCTGACCTTTAACCGAAGCGCTCATTTGATTTAAAAATTAGTTATCACCCAGACATGTACCCATGTCAGGCCGATTGCACCTAATCATAACAATACAAACTCATCCAAATATTACATACAATCCAAATATTACATACAATCCAAATATTACATTAACAAAATCAAAACGAATTCCTGAATCCGCCCCAAAATTTAATCAATTATTCCTTGGCACATGGCCAATCCTTCTACAAAATACCATCAAAAATCATTGAGAACTTTTGGAGATATTGTGTTAAACAAAGACAAACATGAGTGAATAAATAACCTCTGTCCAACTTTGTTGAACAGAGGTAATAATTTCAAAGAAAAAATAAATAAATCAACAAACCTGTGAGGCATTGTAGAGAAGAATGTGGGTTGATCTGGTGAGGGACTTACAGGTATATGATTTGGTTTGGAATCACTTTCAGGTGATGTGGACATCTTCCGAGACTCTGATGTCCGGCTACCATCACTGGAATCTTCACAGCCAGACACTTGACAATCTGATGAATCAGAGGTCAAGCTGTCCACTCCGTTTGTGGTCTTACTTGATAAGTTTTGGTCACTAGTGGAATTGTTCAGAGTGCTTTTCAGTTCTTCTAGGTCACTGGTACTAGACTTCATAGATCTGGAAAATATGGAATATCTCGTCATTATCATTCAGTACATAAGCTCTGACAGTTTCAAATCATTTTTTCGTACTATGATAATATGGGGGTCCAGATATAAAATGCGTAAAAGACTAGTGGTTATTCCCCTTTATCTTAGCGTGGGTTAAAAATAGTAAACCCTGATGTATTTTTTACTAGAAGGGGGTACAAGGGACTGAGAGGCCACATATAAAGTAGAAGCAAATAGAAGTAGATTGAATATCAGAAAATTCTTTTTAGCAATAGAGTGGTAGGTCTTTGGAATAGATTACTGGAATATGTAGTGCTATCAATTGATGTAAATGATTTTAAGAAGAATTATAATGTTTATTACACCACCGCAAAGGTTTAAGGCCCGAGATATTGTGAAAATATGATTGTTATGATGTGTGCTTGTATATACAAATTGTATACTTTTTTTTCCCACTAAAATCAAATGTAAAATGTTATAAATGTTATTTAATCATTAATTTCTAATAATATTTTATTTTTTATCATTTGATGGCCAAAGCTCTGGCCATTCTTGAGTTTTGCGATTACGGACGGACAGACGGACATTTGATGAGTTATAGTAAGATATACTAGGGTTTGTAATGTCAAATATGAATCAAAACCAGCTTTATGGAGTTGCTAAGAACCTCTAGTGACAAAAAGTTGATATTGTTTTCATTTCCCCACACCCCAAGAAACTTTTAATGCATTACATCCAAAAAACTTTTAATGCATTACCTCCAAGAAATTTTTAATGCATTACATCCAAGAGATTTTTTAATGCATTACATCCAAGACATTTTTAATGCATTACCTCCAAGAAATTTTTAATGCATTACCACCTTATGTTGACCAGATAAAAATTCACCCTTTATCTATTACTCTACAGACAGACATGCAAGGTCTGTCTGGAAAAGAGCCAGCCATTTTGAATATCTCTAAAACAGGTTGCGTGGATGTGAATTTGCAACCAATCAGTGGGAAACTTACTGCGCATTTATGAACACACACTTCTGTAAAGTTACTTAGTGTAGAGTGAGCTTGTGTACTCTGAGAGCATTACATTCACAGAGTCTGAGCGAGTCATTCTTCACGTCTTGTGCAGGGTTTTTGGCCAAACATTGCATCACCTACATCTGTCAGTCCAGATTTGGCTCCCTGCAACTTCTGGCTTTTCCCAAAGAGATTTCAGACTGTGGACGAGATTAAGGAGAACACAATGAGGCAGCTGACGTCAATCCCAAAAGAGGACTTTGCAGACTGTTTTGAAATGTGGAAGGGACATTGGGATAAATATGTGAATTCCCAACAGGAGTACTTTGAAGTGGACTAAGGTGCTATTGCCCTAGTTAGGCTATTTTTTGTTAATATTAAATTGTTGGATATTTTCTAGACAGACCTTGTACATATAATATCCATCTATTAGTAACAAAGCATGTTTAACTCAAGAACTTGAAATCAAATTCGGTACATCCTACTCATCAGAAAATGTTTTTATTTCATGAATGTACTTTATGTAATACTAGTTAATCCTGTGAAAAATAAGTTCATGGATATACAGGTTTCCCCTGCTATCTAAAAGTAGAGTGTTCCTATAAAAGCCTCTTGTGAGCCAAAATAGCATAAAGCAAAGAAGCGATTACCATTAAAACTTTTGATCATCCCCACACCCCAAAAATAGTTAGGATGGTATGTTAGGCTGAGTCATGGGAGGCACAGGAGACTGCATTGTAGAAAAGAGAGGAAGAGGGTTTGCACTGCCTCTACAATGGCTCACTGCAAAGCAAAAGCTGAACGCTATTTTCACTTTTCACCTTTTTTTAAAGAAGCGAAACAGTAGTGTTAAGTGAACGTTAGAAATGTGGGGGATACCTGTATTTGAATTCTATTAGATGATTTTTTTTTAGAAACTAAAAAAAAATTGTTTGATGATTAAAATGGTGGGTAGGAAATATTTTTATCAGCAAACGTGTTCCTTTTAAGTGGGAGAGTCCATGGTCACGGATAGATAACCAAGAAAATCACACTGCTCATTATATAAGTAGATTTTGTCTGCTATCATCATGTATACATGATCCAAATTATTTCAATTCCATTAATAAACAATATGCAGAAATTTATATAACATGTCCAGCTTACCTGTCCACAGACCTTCGGATATGATTTCGTGATCCCTAAAAGAAAAGAATAAAATATTTCAGTGCTTAAAAGAAGAAAAAGTAATGGTTAAGCCATATATAACATTTAGATTTTTTCCCCTGTTTATTTGACAAGTCTACATAAAGGATTATATTTTTCATATTGGATATAAATATTTTATATATTTTTTCCCCCTGTTTATTTGACAAGTCTACATAAAGGATTATATTTTTCATATTGGATATAAATATTTTAATAGCAATTTTTATTTCATTTGTATTTCTTTACTGAATTTAGTATCTTACAGTACCTACTTTGCATCTATATTTATATAAATACATGCAACTTACAGGGGGGAGGGGAACAACATCGCAAATTAACTTTTCTGACACACCACTGAGCCAACGTTTCTATAGCAACAAAAAACAGAGTGATCGGAAATAAAGAGTAAGCCTTTAGTGAGAATCAAACACACCCCTCATTACCAGAGGGAGTCCAGTTTACGCCTGGCTGCCTTTAAAAATTGGCTACAAAGACTTTTCATGGTTTGGCCGAAGCTGATTCACACTTTTAAACTTAACTCATTATAACCAAATCATGTTTTTGTTGTTTAGGTATGAGACCTAGTTAGTCTTAATAAAGCAATCTTTATTATCATTTTAAAATTTAAAACAAAAATTAAAATGAAAGTAAAAACTTGTCAAATTTAATAAAAAATACTGAAGCAATTGAGAGCATTAGACATGTTTTTGTTGTTTATGTATGAGACCTAGTTAGTCTTATTAAAGCAATCTTTATTATCATTATGGGATGATAATATTAAAATTAAAATTAAAATTATCCAAAGATTTCTTGAGTTAGTTACCAATTTGGAATTGCTTTTTGAGGGTGACAATAGAGGAACATCCATTGTATAGTGAGGAGGCACTTCATATGATATTGTAGCATTGGCGATCTTCATGCAGTCTTCAAGTGTTTGGATGAATGTATCACAGGTGGCACTCAGTAACGAGGTGGCATCGTTCAATTTCTGAAAAAGAATGTAAACCAGAAAGTAGACAATTGAAAACAAGTAACATTTGCATCCCCATGGAAATCAAGGCTTGGCTAATCAACACCATCTTTCTGCCCATGCTGACCTATCAGTGTTAGACATCGACACTGACCAAAGCCCAGGAGAGAAAAATCCCCACCTGTGAGATGAGGTGAGTCAGATGAGTAGCAATATAATGGTTTGGACACCTGATCAGAATGGCAACTGACCAACCAGTATTCAGAGCCTACAATGTCAAAAGTTTAGGCATCTGGGTACGAGAACGACCTTGCAGACATGGCATGGCAGAAACACTCAGGTCCCATGGCCTGTCTGTCACAGAGGCAACCCATCAAGCCATCAATGGTCGTCTCAATATCCCCCTTGACACCTTGCAGCATTTGCAAATTTAACATACTGTCTTCGACAACCTAGGACGACTTAACCCTCAAAAATGGATTTTTTATTTTATTCTTTTATTAAATCAAGTATTATAAACCATTTTTATTAATTCTTGACTGCTATTCACCTTCATCTTAAGTTTTTTTTAAAAATCACAATGTGTAAAATGGTTTACAATGAACAATGGTTGACTAAAACCAAATTGAATTGTAATTAAAAAAAACAACTAAAAGTTAAGATGAGGATAAATAATAGTTAAAGATTAATAAAAATGGTTTACAATACTTTATCTAAATAAAAATTAAATAATAAAATAATCGATCGCTTTTTTTACTAAAACCAAAACATTAACACTGCCATGCCAGCATTACTGAAACTGTAATTAAACAAACTAAAAATTAGGATGAATGGAAATAGCAGTCAAAAATTAATAAAAATGGTTTACAATATTTGATTTAATAAAAAATAAAACAAAATACTCTCAAACAGTCAGTGCAGTGCCAGCTTAGTACGAAAGTAAAGAAAATGTTAGCTGTGATCAATCAAATCAGTCCTTATGATGCTATCCATTTTTGACATTTAAATCATCCTACTTTGCCCCGTCTTCTTTCATATAATAAAAAAATTATTGTAGGAATCAGAAATAATTCAAAAATCGGCAGCACAAGTCATCAAGGAAATACAAACTATATTTTGGACAGCCTTGGTTTTGAGCAAGTGTAGATGGCCTTTAACCATTTGGTGAACTTTTATTATTTTTTTTATTCAATTCACAGAAGAGTTCCACTAATTTTTATGCTATTCAATGAAGAGTTCCACTGTAAATTACAAGTGGTTTCTGAAATTAAGAGTTAAGATGGACCCAACTGGGAAAAGAAACAGGCAAAAGACCACCTAAAAGAGGACAGTGATGACGGAACTGGAAGGCCAAAGCACAAGACATGTTTCAATATGCGGTATAATTGCAGCCTTATGTCCCACCTGGGATAAAAATCAACAATAATTCAAAACACGGCTAGAATAAAATGTTACTTTTCATTTGTTTTAGATATGAAACTTATTATTACACTTAATTCTTGAATTCATAAATCACTTGAAATTGACAGTGAAACTCTTCAATGAATAGCATTAAAAAAAAGTACAATTCTTCTGCGAATTGAATAGGAACATTTTTTTAAAATTTACCAAATGGTCAAAGGGAGATAATTTCAATCAAATTATTTCCCTTGAAATTGACATATTTTCTTTGTATGAATTTAAGAGTTAAAGTACATTGAAACTTTGGTTCTTGCTTGTTTATTTAAGTTAAGCATGTTTTCCAAACGAGTGACGATGAGAGACTGATTCTGTAAATAAAAGGAATCTTCTCTTACAGCTTTCAAAAAACACTGACCATATCACATGACATAAGTGCATTCCAATAGCTCTAAGAGTAAAATAAAACAAACAAGATTAGGAGAATACTGAAGTTTAATTCTATGAACTTTTTAAATTTATAATGAGATAGTACAGGCCTGCATTATAACGCGGTTCGCGTTATAATGTGGTTTGATGGTGGACCAAGATATTAATCCAGGTCCAAAATGGCTTGATCTAGCTCCAAAATATCTAGATCTGGCAACCCTGGTTATCGCGGTTCGGTTATAATGCAGTTGGCTTTCTTGGACCCCAACACCCATGTTATAATGGGGAACACCTGTATTCAAATGATTTTTCTTTCTCATTGATATTAAATTTGATCAGGTGTATCACATGTCTGAATGGATATTGAATATATCTTATCAAAATATTTCATCTTGCTGGTCTCTAAAGAATACCATATATGAATTTACTTACCTGAATATCTGGCGTTTCATCGGTGGAGGATATTGACTGTTTCACGGAATGAACCTGTTCCATCAGGAGATCACAGTAGAGACGCAGTTCAGATTTCTTAGTTTTCACTATGTCAGGTGACATCTCACCTAGAAAAAGGTACATAAACATTTGCATTTGAGATGGGCACAGATAATTTTAACTCTTAAATTCATTAAATAAAATTGAATGTCATTTTCAAGGGAAACAACTTATGCTTAAAATGATCTCCCTTTGACTATTAGGTGAATTTTTTTTCTTCTGTTCAATTTACAGAAAAGCTCTATTATTTTTAATCCTATTCATTGAAGAATTCCACTGTCAATTACAAGCAGTCTATG
>VCCN01002867.1:8504662-8521929 GCA_006491835.1 Architeuthis dux
ATCCACACTTGTCTGGCTAATGCATTTAGTCGAAATTTTGATCGGAGCTGCCTGTTTGATTTTTCTCTGCCAATAATCTGGACTTCCTCCCAAAGAGATCATCCGAAGAACCATGTCAAATCAACAAGCAGTACAAATAAATAAGTCATTTTTAAAAACTTTTAAGTAAAGAAAGTGAAATGAAAAGTAAAGTATTATTCGTTTGTTTCCTTTTTCAAGCAAAACCCCATATTTTTTTTTATTAAATTTAATTAGTTTTGACCTTCATGATAATTTTAAAATTAGAATGAAGGTAAAAAAAACAAGTCAAATTTAATAAAAAGTGGTATGTTACAATACTTCATCCAATAATAATAAAGATTGATTTATATAACCTAATATGTTTAATTTTCTTAGTTCATCAAAGATTTCACAATAATCAGCCTAATCGCAAATTGTAACAAACTCGAAAGATTATAACCATTTTTCTTAAATGAAAATATAGTCAATCAATAATAATTTACTTAGAAGTGAAGATTCTAAACAGAAACTAAATAGAAATATTGGTGCTTGTTAACCCTTTATGGGGCAAGTGACTATATATGATCACCTGAGGACCCGTCAGCCACAAGCAAATATTGTAGCCACAAAAAAAATATAATCCACACCAATGTGGTCTGCAAGCTTTGCAAAGTACACTTGTGCTTGAACAAAGACAGAAACTCTTTTGAGGCATACCACAACCCATTAAATTAGCCTGTTTTTGGCCCGCACAATACATTTTTAAAAATCAACCCAGAGGTGTTATTTTTTTTGTCGATATCAATTTTTATATCTATTTTATTGAATGTTTTATTTAACTTTCGACTATAATTTTTAATTTTATTATATTTTCCATTTTTGGTCCAGGCACCATATATGATCACTTTATCAAAGGGGGTTTTGCCCGCATAAACAAAAAATTTCAGAAAGCTTGCAACTGAAAATATCTTGTAATTAATTTAACATACAAAAAGGTTGTTTTGATATCTAAAATATTTTTAGCGGGGCCCTATAAAGGGTTAAATGTAAGTAATTTGTTATCTTTTATTATTTTGTTTTAAACTAGATATTAAAATAAAGTTTCTTAAACCGTATGATTCCAATAAAAGTAAGAAGTGCCAAAATGATTTTGTTTTGTTTTTCACTATTCAAAATGACGTGACGTAGTAGCTGATGTCACCGGTGTCAGCAACCTTTTGGAATGAGCGAAATCTCGGCCCAAGACGAGTCACAAGCACCAAAAACACATTAAATTATAATAAGACCTAGAAACAGTGTGTTTGATATTTAGGCAGCCGTGGGCAGAGGTCACAGATTTTACCCTCATGGGTGTTGAAACTTATAAACAGGATATCGACAAAAACCCCAATCTGCAAGATGTCCAGAACCGGAAACAGACAACAGGTATTCAAAAGTCATAAACAGGATATCGACTGAACTCCGACCTATTGGTGGTGGGCTGGAAAACCAGCGTAGACGTTCGAACCCCATAAAAGAGAGAGAGAGACACAGGACACCCTCAGAGAGACAGACCGCCTAGTCTGGGGAAGACACAAGGCCAGTTCGCCTGTCGGGAACAGTCTGTCGGCTCTCATTGTCTCTCACCCACTCTTCATTCTCCGCCACGACACAATGTATTCTTATGAAATAAAAATATCTCCTCATATTTTTATAAACAAGTTTTGAGTCTTCCTTTTCCTCCAAGTTCAGGATTTTCCTCCCGCAGACCACATGGCTTATACAACAAGTCCGGTTTTGAACAGTATGGAAAATCTTGGAACAAATTAACCGCCCTAATCCAGGTATACCTGAATTTCTATATCCATCTCAGTTTTCAACTTTGATAAAAGCATCAGAATCAATAAATAGTAGATCACCTATCCAGAATTACTTCACCTCCCATAAGACAATTATCAAGAGAGGCCATTATTATAAATATTTACTAACAGGTTATTTACTCCAGGCCAAAAGGAGATTGGCTTTTTGTTCTCATTACTATCCTCTCCCCATAATAATGAATGGTTGGTCATGATTTGGAAGGCTTTCTCCTGTCCCCACATAGCCCTCAAAGGGCAGGAGGGGAACCAGACAATGTCAACAAACCCCGCAATTTTAGCTGGCTCCAGTTGGCTTGCCAACAACTAATTTTGAGGGTAAAAACATAAAAAGTTTTGCGTGTGTGTATTTAAATATCCATATCTCCAGAGCAATGCAAGTATATAACTAGCCTGAAAGTCAGACTTTAAATGTGCTAGTTCTTTTTTAGTGTGAAGATTTAGCAAGGGCAGTGTTGCCAACTTTATTTTCAGTTTACATCTAAAATTGAGTCAAGAAGCATCTAGCTTCTCCAGATATATTACTAAAATCTAGGAAATATATTACATATCATAAATAAATTAAATATGACTTTAATCTTCAACATTTATTTTATTAAAACATTACTTAATCTATTCAAAATATAACTTATTTTATTACTATCAATTAAATAAAAATATTACTTATTTATTAGAAATCATAGTAGCAATTTCTGACATCTAGACACAACCAAAAACATCTAGATTTAAATGAAAAACATCTAAATTGGCTACACTGAGCAAGGGACGTAACTCAGATTTCAATATGTCAGTCAGTGACGGTGCTAGCGAATCTAAAAATATGAAAAATAAATTACAACACTGACTTGGGCGCTAGAAAGATGATAAAGAACATTCTTGATCTGTTAACCAGGGCATTATTCTAGTTTGGGCCTATTGGAAGTAGTTAGATATAGCAGCTCACAAGCTATTGACAGTGAGGTTGGTCTTCATTGAATACACCACATAAGTTGCTTTGTACCCTTCTAAGTAAATAAATAAAAATTAAAATTAATAACAGGCCTGGTTAGTCACTCAATAGAAACCGTCATGTGACCAACGTCTTTTGGCAGCATGCCGTATTGGGGTGATCAATTAAAAAATTGGAAAAAGGAGTGATGAAGTTACTTCTCTCGCATTTTGCTGGGCAGTGATCACTAAAAAAGCCTGAATTTTCAAAAGACAAGTGGCCACAAACTAGTGATCAATTTACCAAAAACTTACATTGCAAATTGCCCCCCTCCCCCCACTAAAGATTCTATTTGGGGGAAATTTTTCAAAAATTTCTAGACATAATAAGCCTTATGGGGTAAATGTTTAAATTTCCAGCCCTCTAGCTTGATTGGTGCGGCCTGTACGCACGATACATACATAGCCAGCCAGGCAGACCCACTTGGAAACTGAAAGAAACCTATGTGGAGAGTTTTGGTGACAGTGTTGGTTGATGGTTTCTAATAAACATTATTTGCAGACTGTTTTGAAAAGTAGAATGGATGCTGGGATCAGTGTGTAAGATCCCAGGGGGAGTATTTTGAAGGGGACTAAGGTGCCTTTGTCCTACTCCTAGGGAGGTTATTTTTAATTACCTCTACCAAAGGTTTAGGTTATTCATATATTCACACATTTATATATATCTATCTATGTATCAGGACATCACCATGGCTGGAGATGGGTTGCATTTATTTCTGTTGATAGCTTCGATGCACAGTCGGTTCATGGATCAATCAAGGTTTTGTATTCTGTTTCGTTGAAATTTTCTAGTTTTTCTAGTTACATTACTATCAGACTGACAGTGATGGTAGCAGTTCAAATCAAGGTATACTGGTTTTCTTCCTCCCACTCTCTTCCCCACTCTGACGGAGTGAAGCTCTTAGCTTGTTGACCCCTTGCTATTCACTGCACACTAAAAGATCTCGGCGGAGCTGATTGGTCGGACACATTTTCTTTGTCCTGACTTTTGTGTGATTTAAAAAGTCATCATCATTATCAGCCGCTGGACAAAGGCCTTTCCCATCTCCCTATTGTTGTCTAAAAGAACCTATCCCAGTGATCACAATAAGCACCTTCCTCTGCATGTATATGTCTGTGTATGTGTGCACTGAAACGTTACAATCATAACAGAATCAGATACATCGTGCCATGGCGGAGAATGAAAGACAACAGACTTTTCTTACAAGGAAATTGGTCTTGTGTCATCCCAGCCTAGGCAGTCTGTCTCTGCCTAATGAGGGCGTCTGGCTTTTATGAGGCTCAAACGCCTGGGTTTAGTCGATATCCTGTTTATGCCTTTTGAACCACTGGTGTGACTGTTTCCGGTCCCCGATACCTTGCAGCTTGGAATTTTTGTTGATATCCTGTTTATAACTTTCAACACCTGTGAGGGTCAAATCTGCCTATGACTGCCTAAACATCCAATACCCAAGGCAGAACTACGTTCATAAAAATGTTAATTTTAAAATTTTAAGATTTAAAAAAAATTTTTGAAGTTTTAGAATTTTAATATTTATAACGTCTAGAAAACTGATATTTTTTATTTTCATAGTTACATTTTTTAATTATAGAGAAGGTGTAAGTGGAAAGAAAAAGAGAAAAGAATGAAAAGAGAACGGTGGCCAAGAAAAACAGTCAGAGAGAGAGAGAGAGACAGGCAGACAGCATTTCCAAGGGAAATCATGAATCACTGCCACCCATATATGCAGTGTTGGGGGGTCAATAAAGACAGAAACTGTTTTGAGGGATACCACACCCCATTAAATTAGCCTGTTTTGCACCGCACAATACAATTTTTAAATCAACCCGAGGTGTTATTATTTTTTGTTAATATCAATTTTTTGTATCTATTCATTATATTGAATGTTATTCTTTAATTCTATGTTTTACTTAACTTTCTACTTTAATTTTTTTATATTTTCCATTTCTGGTCACTTTTTGGGCGAGGCACAATATATGATCACTTCAGAGGGGGTGCAAAACCATAAACAGAAAAATTTCAGAAAACTTGCAACTGAAAATATCTTGTAATTATGTCTAGTTTAACATACAAAAAGGTTGTTTGAATATCTAAAATATTTTTAGGGGTGCCCTATAAAGGGTTAATATCTTTATTGATTGAACAGATTACTATAAATGAAGTAGACATGAATTCCTGTAGAACTTGGCCTGGTGGATTCGATAGGAAAAAAAAAAGAAATTGAAAAATTTTTCCTTCATCTTAAAGAAAAAGACAGAAAAAAAAGAATATTTTTCATTTTAGTTTATTCATTGAATTATTCTTTTGTTATTAAATCTAAAATAAAAAGTTTGCAACATTCAACTTTTCTCCTTAGTATATTTATTGAACAGATATATTTTAGATTGTCAGGCCATTTTCAAATGTTCAATAGACAAATTCTACTCAAATTCTGATTATGCGTCCAGATCATTTTTTTTTAAAAATCAGTTCAAAATGATTTTGAAACTTTGTTCCAGAACGCGACTGCCATAAAAAATGAGCTCCAAAAACATATATATATATAACTACAAATAAATAATCCCCCTTGACTTCCACTCTTTAGAATTATCTAAATCTAGATATAAAACATCTAAATTGGCAATACTGAACAGAAGTAACAGAAATACTTTGAAGCTGTAGTTTTGTACTATGTGTAAGCTTGGTTTAATGACAGATATTAACAGATTAAAAATGCAAGCAGAAGATGTACTTACGAGTCTTTTATTCATAAAATGACTGTGGTCCGCGATTCACACACGTGTGTTCTCAAGCTCTCTTATCTACTAATAACACAATGCAATATGGCTGCTCGTTGACCAGAACATAAAACAGTGCCCCTTAGCGGAAGTGGATAAGAACTCTTCTGCCTAAGGGGAATAACTCATGATACTTACTTAACACTACTGACAGAAAAATATTTTATGGCAGGCTGCTCCACACACTATAAAGTCTGGCCCCTTCCAAACATGCACCTTTGGAACGGGCACTGCCAAAATATTTTTAGCAAGATGAAAATGGAGAGGTATTTAGGGAAATGAACAATCGAGCGATATGGAATAGATAGACAGATCTATACTATATAAAAATAAGTGCAGATAAAGAGCAACACAATTATACTTTACTAATAATTATTGATGTGTTTTGATTTCTTTCTTTATTTGTTTTCTGTCATGCTGAAGGAAGCCAATATATAAAATTAAATGGAACTGCCACAGTTTGAACATTCATGCAGACAGTAGCAGTCTGATGACAATGGTACACAGATGTTCCAGTGTAGGAATTTTAATCATTAAGAATCTGTTAGATTGTATACAATCCACCAGCATGACAACCCCCAACCCACATGTACATGGTGGAAATGAGACGGGGAGACTTCTTAAACAGGATTATTTTGTAAAGTAAAACTGTTTATTTTATCACTTAGTTCAGTTAAAAATTTTAATAGAATGGCAATCATTTTATGTCACTGTAAATCATAGATCACTTTGACTTGGTGAAATAAATTACGGATAGATTTAATGCAGACAGTGGGCTACAATTACAACATAAAACTGTTGTCATTTTTGATGACACAGGTACCTATGTAATAAAGATTAAAAAGTACCTCAGAGGTGCAATAAAATGTGTCAAATAAAAAAATACATCTAACATTATAGAGCTGACAAAGTGAAAAAAAAACAGTTTATTTCTGTAATGTAATATCAGAACAAGTGGTCTGGTTAGTCACCCAATAGAAACAGTCACATGACCAATGTCTTTTGGCAGCATGCCATGTTGGAGGTGATCAATTAAAAAATTGGGGAAAAAAAGGGCAATCAATGAATAAGTTATTTCTCTCACCTTTTGTTGGGCAGTGTTCACTAAAAAAGTCCTAATTTTCAAAAAAATAAGCATGAATGATGCCAGACACAAACTAAAGGACCAATTAGCACAAACTTACATTGTGAATTGAACCTCCCCTAAAAACCTATTGGGGGGGGTTAAAAAAAAAATTTTTTCTCTAGACACAAGGAGTAAATGTTTAAATTTTCAGCCCTCTAGCTCCATTGGTGCGGCCTGTACGTGTGACACATACATAGCCAGCCAGGCCGATTTAAAAACTGAAGAAACCTATGTTGACAGTTTTGGTTGACAGTTTCTAATTGGTATCAAGACAAGCCCACACAATATCTTCTGCTGAGTGGGTGTTCTAAGATAATTTCTTGCTCCTCGATTCCTGCATAGAACACAAAAGGCTTCATTCATAGAAATTTTCCATTTTAGGAAATGACAAAAAGAATTTCTTATTGCTTCATTCTTTAGCTGATTCTGATGATGCAATCATATCAAATGTAAGTATCTACTCATAATCAAGGAGGAATACACAATACCCAATGCCTGCTTATAGGTCTCTTGCATTCTGTTTTAGAAAAGAAATTAGTTGAAAAAAGAAATTCTATATTAATAGATAAAAACAGTCATTATTCCAAGAATGTAGGTTTACATTGATTGGTGCGCTTAATTTGTCCCAAAATTGTCTGTACTGTTCAAGGTCTTATTATAATTTATTGGTTTTTTTCAACTTATACTTAGTTACATTAATATGTACCTTAACCTGCTCTAATCAAAACCACACTATTCAAGGTATTGCTGTATATACAGTATATGATAATTATAATGACACTTATTAGTGAGAGCCTATATTTGCCCGGAGTCGGTGTGAGCGACTTCTAAACGAGCGTCCCAAATCGTAAATGTGAATAAAGAAACGAACTTCGTGCGGGGATCGAACCCGCGTCCACCTTGGAAGCCACCTATACGCGGTGCTGTTCTACCATTGAACTAACGAAGATCACATGATAGACAGGAGTCTTTTATCCTACACTTAGTTGGCCTCTCCATTCACACGTTCCGGCCCTTCCTGTGGAAGACATAAAAGAAGAAAGGGTAGGGTTTGTTTTTAAAAAAAATGATCTTATTCATTGCTACTGGCTGCTGATACTCTGAGAGAAGTAAGGGTAGGAGTGTTTGTGTTACTACTACTGCTATTACTTAATCTTTTTTTTTTTTTTTCCTTTTTAGGCTTCCGTATTTTAAAATGGCTGGACCAAAAATATACCTTTTTTGCTTCCAGATTCATGGAACTCTTTGGAAATACAGTTTAAAACCTTCCCCAGTGAAATATCTTTTGCATAGAACCGTTTTTGTAAGGTAAAACGCAATTTTCCATTACTATAAGATATAAGGACATTTTTTGAAAAGCTAACAAAATTTCGACATCCGATTTTTTATGCTATATTAACTCCAGTACAGTAGATCTTCACTAATCCGCCACGATAGTGACCTGGGGAGTGCCGGATTAGTGAAAATGCAGAATCACATAACTGGGGCTAAAGAGTAACCGATATAAATACATGAAGGAAAACAAGCAGGAATCGCTTGCCTGTGTTTACAAGAGAACGTTAACAAGTAAACAGATCTAGTGCAACCAAAATAATGTACAGCAGGTGGATGTGATACCCCAGGAAATTTGATATTACAATGGCCTGGGAAATTTGAAATCAGTGCCAAAGTAGAGAACTTTCTGAATTACAGTTAGCCAGATTAGTGAAGGTCTACTATATCAGAATATAAGCAATGCTTTGTCATCTTGCTAGTAGAGAATAATCAACTTTACCCACTCAAAATGCCATTTGATCTTCAACATATAGATCAACTTGTTTACTGGCTACTGAACTGATCAATAAAAATAAGACGAATCAAGAAAAGAACATAAAAATCAGTTCTCAATTCGCAAAGGACAACAAATTTCTGCAACAGATGTGCACACCTATAACTAAAGCACTTGGTTATTACAAACTCATAGTAGCAGAGAGACACACAGCTTTCAGGGTGATTACTCGAAATTTCTCTTTTTTTTTCCTTTCTTTTATAGCTTAAAACCTGCCCCAGTGAAATATGTTTTTACATAGAACCATTTTCTTGGGGTAAAATGTAATTTTCAGGGAGAAAAATTGCTTAAACCATTTAAGGCAATTTTCCATTAACATAAGACACATTCTTCAAGTGTTAACATTTCGAACATCCAATTTATTGTAAATACCATATTAACTCAGGTACAGAGCTCCAAACTAACTTTTAGTCCCGTAACCGTCCCGAAAAACAATTTTAACCGTTCCAAAGGAAATGTAAATGGTCCCAAAATCAAAATGTTGTTTCTTTACTTTGTTATTATCATCTATAGTTGTTAGTTGTTAGTAGCATAATAAAAACACCATTAAAATGTAGAGGAAATAAATAATTGTCAAACTCCAGTCCAAACCAGGAGTTGACTTTGTTTTTCTACCGTAACAAAATAACACAACAACAAGAACAATCCTCACCAACTTTCTGTTTTTTTAAGGTTTTTTTTAAAAATCACTTCCGTGCCCAGGAAACATATTTGTTCGTCCCAAGCACATTTTTACCTTCCCAAGACGACAGGACTACATTAATTTCAAGCCTTGTAATGTAAGCAATGCTTGGTGATCTTGCTGATAGAAAATAATCAACTTTACCAACTCAAAATGACTTTTGATCTACCACATATAGTGCAAATTGTTTTCCAGTTACTGAACTGATCGATAAAAAAAAAATAAAAATCAGTTCTTCAGAGATTGACAAAAGAAAACAAATTGTCGCAACAGATGTGCACACCTATGACTAAAGCACTTGGTTATTATAAACTCACTAGTTTACCCATGCCGTCAAAAATGACACCATACATGAAATATATGGATACATATTGCATTTTATAAAACGTAAAAGATTTGCATTTCAGTGAGTTTGAAGAATAGCATTCTGTTGACCACAGATCTTTTACATTTTTTAAAATTTTTATTATTCTTTAAATTCAGCATTTTTACTAAGTCATCAGAACATGAAATTCTATTTTACTACATCTGTTGCACCCCTTAGTGTGACAGTACAAACACACATTGCTAATTATTATAATGTGTGGATATGGATAGTAGCAGAGAAACACACAGCTTTCAGGGTTATTACTCAACATTTTTCATATTTTTTTCAGATCCACTTTTAACATTGTAGAGGGGGGAAAAGTGGAGGTGAACATTAAATGGCAACACTTGGAGAGAAAAAAAAAATAAAGAAGCTTTCTTGTACTTAATAAAAAAGCTTTTTATAGAAGTACCAAAAATGTTCCAAGATTATTTTTAACAAGACTAACTATAAGAATCTACAGATGACCCAATATGATAGATTGCTCAGAATACTTTTTTGTTGTAAGGCCTTATCTTGTTTTGGCAACCAACTCTTTTGGCTATAACATAAATACTGAACAAAACTAAAACACAAAGCTCAGTTTATTATGGCTCTAAAAGCAACAACATATAAGTTTGAAAAAAAACAAAAACTGAATGAACATTTTAGGTAACAATAATAATGAGACTACCATGTCAGCCATTTTGTAGCTGACTGTCCCGTGTAGATTATTTCTGTGGGCAGTGGTAAGTGGTCTACATTGGTCACTTTTCAGAGCACTGGTCTGAATATGTACCACATGTGGTCACTACTATTGGCATTGCAATAATCATTTGAGACATGGCTATCAACACTAGCATTCCAAGGAAAATTATGAACCACCACTACCTATATATGCTTCTTTTTACCTTGTGAATTAAACAGTGGTGATGGGCTGTGATCACTAAAAAGTCTAAATTTTCAAAAGATAAGTGAGAATGCTGCTGGATACAAACTAAGGGATCAATTTGGCATAAACTTACATTGTAAATTGAACCCACCACTAAAAACCTATTTTGGAGGGGAATTTTCAAAAAACAAAAAACAAACATTTTCCCTACTCATTCAGGGGAGTGGGTATACAAACTTTCAAGTTTCTACTATGAACAGTTAAGGCTGGGCGAAATCCGATACATAGATACATATAAATGTCAGAACACATGAATAACCTAAATCCAGCAATAAACCAGTGTTGTGGGTAGTGGTGATTAAAAAAAGGTATTTCACAAAGGACTATAGAACCAGGTTGGTAATATTAATTTTTTTAAAATCTTCATCATGTACTAGAGGTGGAGACAGCAGTCACGTTATTCCATTTCAGTTCACTGTTACGCATTACTTGAAATAGATATATTTTACTGATGTGTCATAAAAGTGGTCAGTTCAAAAATCAAGTAATTGAAATTGAAATCTGTATCAATTGAGACCATTTCTGCAATCATCCCGAGCCGGAGTCATCGATCATTTGGAATGATTTGTTTGACTTTCTTTTTAACATTCTCGCCGTTTTTTTATGTGCATTGGCGTTCAAAACGTTCATCATCTTCAACCGTCACAAAATCTCTTGTGCCACTCAAAGACACATGCAGGTGACATGTACTCTTTCCCATAAACTTCAGTTAGCATACAAAAACATTTATTAGTTTCAATTTCAACAAAGATTTCAAATTAATGTGGTGCTCGATTTTTGAACAGACCATTTTTACGATACGTGGTTCCACTTACATAAACCCAGTTTTGTTATTCAATAGCCACACCTCATAGACATCACGCTATTGTAGGTGGCATAGAAAGATAACAAACTCTTCATAGAACATTCCCCCGAAATCAAAATCTTTACATATTGCTTTCCATTGTAACTGTAATCTATAAACAATATCTTCAACTATTTTCTTTCTCTCTCCATGAGTGAATAGAGTGATTTGAGTTTAAAGTCTAACCATATATTCATCAATGGGATGTTGACCTTGTGTACTTTAGGTCAGCCATTAATAAGTACTTGTCTGTTTGATAACCCAGAAAAGAAGGAATCGCAAAAGAAATTATCAACAAAAGTACACACCCTGCAATTGATGATATGGCTCAAGAATTCTTTTTGTTTGATTTTGTTAACATTGCGAGATAGGACAATTTTTAGGAATTTCAGATGTAATGACACAGTTACTCAGTTTAAGAGAAATAATCAAGTGTTGAAATGTATCAAGGTTCATAAAGATGTCTCTGATGAATAATTATTACAAGCTTTTGTCATGGCATAGTCTGGGATCTGGAACCTGATTTGTTCAGTTTTTAGTGACTTTAGCATTGATAGAGGTATGAGCTCTCTGAGTGCTTTCTAGTTAGTGTAGAGGGTTTTTTTTATACACACACACACACAGTTGGTAGGTATTTTAAATGGAGGGGGTTCCCCAAAAGCTTTATGAATAATAGCTCACCTACTGTATTTCTACTAACATTATACAATAACAAATCTCACTAAATGTTGGAGGGTGCCCCTCAAGGAGGCAAGACGCCTTGGCCCCTAAATTTCCAGTTACACACACACACAGAAATTTATCTATATGGTACTTAAATATACAGAAATACAAAGAAGAATTATCTGTTTTCAAACTCTATTCTGAGCTTTTAAGGAAATGACCAAAATCTTGCATATACACGCAAAAAAATGCTGTTTATTTTGTTCGCTATCTCCTCATAGATGCAAGCATAGAATTTAATAAAACTTTGTAGAAATACTCAGAAGGATGGTAAAAGTAACCTGAGGGGGGTGGCATTGCATAAAAAGTCGTACAGGATGTCAAAATCGATTAATCAACCCACACATACATAAACAGAAAGAGGGGGATTAGAGCGAGAGTGAATGATAGTAATGGTGGTGAGAGAGTGGTGACAGGCAAAAAGCAGCAGCCAGAAAAGAAAGAAGAAAAGAAAGGAGGAAAGACTAAGAAAAACGGTTGGATGGAAGTGACTATGAGACAGGATTATGTCTAAATATTTACAAAAAATATTAAATTATTAAATTAAATTAAATATTAGAGACGGGATTAAATTAAATTAAATATTAGACACAGTAAAAACATTGGATGTATTTATTAATATATATTTATTTATATACTATTAATCAACAACTTCTCCCACCAAAAGAACAAAATAAAGCAAATAATAACAAAAGGCGTTACGTAGATTTAAGCCATGAGGACATTCATGAACATTCAAAAGGTGCATGTTTGGAAGGGCCTAGACTTTATAGTGTGTGGAGCATCCTGGCATAAAATATTTTTCCGTCCGTAGTACGAAACTACAGCTTCAAATTATTTCGGTTACTTCTGTTCAGTATTGCCAATTTAGATATTTTATATCTAAATTTAGATAATTCTAAAGAGTGGAAGTCAAGGGGGATTATTTATTTGTAGTTAGATATATCTGTTTTTGGAGCGTGTTTTTGATGGCATTTTCGCGTTACGTCGATTTAAATCATGACTACATTTCTTCATCGTGTTTTGGAACAAAGTTTCAAAATAGTTTCCAACCGATTTTTTTTAAAAAAGATCTGGACGCATAATCAAAATTTGAGTAGAATTTGTCTATTAAACATTGAAAATGGCCTGACAAGCTAAAATATATCTGTTCAATAAATATACTAAGAAGAAAAGTTGAATGTTGCAAACCTTTTATTTTAGATTTAATAACAAAAGAATAATTCAATGAATAAACTAAAATGAAAAATATTCTTTTTTCTGTCTTCTTTTTCTTCAAGATGAAGGAAAAATTCTTCAATTTCTTTTCTTTTTTTTCCTATCGAATCCACAGGGCCAAGTTCTACAGGAATTCATGTCTACTTCATTTATAATAATCATTTTCATCCAATTTGTCAGCAAATATGTTTACATCAACAGCAGGGGTACCATCACGTCGCATCATTCCTATTCCCTAGGCAATTATGTGGTTTCATACAATTGAATTATAGCAAAGGAGAAATGCGTAGATTATTTTCTCAAATCCCATCTTCATATGACGTACGAGTGACAGGATTTAAGATTAATTTATATTTCCGATCTATGCTGTTTACTCACTGTCACTGACGTAGACTAACTAAAATTAAGATGAAAGAAAATACTAGTCAAAAATTAATAATGGTTGACAATGTTACATCTATTAAAACATAAATCAAGATAATATAACTACTACTAATACATCTAGTGTAGGTAAAAACAATAACAAATATGGCACTGAGCAATCAGGGAAGAATGAAGGATAGGTTTAAGGATTTGATTTGATGTTCTGCTAGCCATAAGAGCTCTAGTAGCTCAATCAGCAGAGCAGTTGCCATACATAGGCTGGCTTCCCGAGGTAAAAAGGATATGAGTTAGAGTCTCGCCTAAAACTTATTTTTATTTCTGATCTGCTCGGTTTACTCACTGGCGTAGACTGGAGGTCTGAGTAGTTGCGATTAAAAGCAACTAAAACTAGCATTCCAAGGGAAATTATGAATCACTTCCACCCATATATGCTGTGTTGGGGGTATTCAATTAAAAAGTTGGTAAAAGGGTTGGTCAATGAATAAGTTATTTCTCTCACCTTTTGTTCGGCTGTGATCGCTAAAAAATGTCCGAATTTTCAAAAAGCAAGCGGGCACTAGTAACCAATTTAGCATAAACTTACATTACATATAGAACCCCCATCTAAAAACCTATTATGGGGGGAATTTTCAAAAAATGGGCGAAGTCCGGATACATACATAGATACATATAAATGTCAGAACACATGAATAACCTAAACCCAGCAATAAACCAGTGTTGTGGGTAGCAGTGATTATTTAAGATGAAAGAAATGCTAGTCAAAAATTAATAATGGCTGACAATGCTTCATCTAATAAAAAATAAATAAAGATGATTTATATTTGTTGCAAAAAATGCTCAGCTATTTTTTAGACACTGTAATTCTAGTGCCTTCATACGCACATCAAAATAGAGTAACTAGAAAGATTTACTTTATCTTTATCAGATGTTTAGCCAACCAAACATGCTACACAATAATATATGGCTTATCGATTCCATCTCCTTAGCAGGTTAACCAAATCCAGGTAAACCGTCAACCAGGGCTACTTTGATAGAAATTTTATATTTCTGGTTTCTTAACAAATTTTTAAAATAGCTATGAAACACTACACTGCTTTTTTCATGACATTCTTAGTCTATGCTATTGTGTAAAGAAGCTTGGTAACATGAGATATATCATTTTCAGTATTTAAAAAATGTTGTCTATTAGTAACCCCAAACACAGGGTTACTTTGATAATAGACAAACATTTTTTAAAACTACTGAAAATGATATATCTCATGTTACCAAGCCTATTATAAGCTGTAGAATTATACCAAAAATCAATGTAACCCCTGCATTGGGGTTACATTGATAACAAGAGCCATTTTAAAAACTAAGAGAACATAATAAGCTGAAAACTTTCAAGAAAGATACAACTATCAAAGAAGTACCTATTACAAGAAACATGAGGCTCAAACAAACTAAAATTTAATAAACATCAAAGAAATATTCCCAGACTGAATGCAGACAGAGGATGAATGAAAACAATACAACATAACTGCAAGGTTTACAAAAACATTCATGTCAAGGTTTCATAATGCAAAAACTTCTATACATTGACTTCATTTCTGCAGGTATTGCAAAAACAAAGTTTGACAAAAGAAAGAAAAAGGTTGAATTTGGATAGCACTATACTAGAAAAATGTCATTTAAATAAAAATCAGAGGTTATCAAAGTAACCCCAGAATATCAATTTACCCCATTGTATTAAAGTAGCCCCGGTTGACGGTAGCTCCTATTTTGCACAGATGTGTTCCAAGAGAAATGGTCAATCTGGGAGCTTTGTCCAATCTGGGAATAATACAGGTAAAGCTCTTATTTTGCACCGATGCATTCCGAGAAAAACTGACAATCTGGGAGCTTTGTCCAATCTGGGAACAATAACAGGTGAAGCTCCTATTTTGCACAGATGTGTTCCGAGAAAAATGGACAATCTGGGAGCTTTGTTCAATCAGGAAACCATAACAAGTGAAGCTCTTACTTTGTCTGCTCCTACTTTGGAATAGGATCATCCAAAGTAGGAGCTTCACCTGTACATCAATATGCTATGAAACAATATTTCTTTGGTCATTCAATGACTAATTAACCTAGATACAGGCTTTCGCCATTATAACACAGTTCATTTTAGTACAGTTTATGATATAACACATGTGGATGGTGGACCCCAAAATATTAATCTAGCTCCAAAATAGCTAGATTTAACTCCAAAATAGCTAGATTGGCCACTGGTTATTGCAGCTCGGTTATAACGTGGTTGGCTTTCTTGGACCCCAACACTTGTATTAAATTCTTTGTTGCAACATCCAGTAGTAAAAACACCCATATGCAGCAGAGTAGTTTATGCAATTGAATTTTTTTTTAAATGAAAACTGACACTGCTCGGCAAAAATTACAAAAAACAACGTAGCTTTTTTTTCAAATAAAAAGTCAAGATGACCTGCAGTGAAACAGAATATGGTGAGATTCAAGGTCATACGTATTCCAAGAGATTTCATGTAAAATAACGCTAATCAAACAGAATCAAAACCATTAATTTGGTACCATTAGCTAGTCTCCTATTTAGAAGGCTACCCGACACAACATGGACAGGTATATTTGTACAGACTCAGGTAGAATATGAACGAATTTGCTCAGAATAAGCCATGCATACAAAAGTTGATGGTATTTGAGCGAGAGAGCGAGAGAGAGCTAGTGAGAGAGAGAGAGCTAGACAGGGAGATGGATATAGAGAGATAGAGAGAGAGATGGATAGAGAGAGATGGATATAGAGAGGGGGTAGAGAGATAGAGAGAGAGAGGGGGTAGATATATATATATATAGAGAGAGAGGGGGTAGATATATATATAGAGAGAGAGGGGGTAGATATATATATATAGAGAGAGGGGGTAGACAGAGAGATGGTAGAGAGAGTGTGAGAGGGGTAGAGAGAGATAGAGGGATTGAGGGATAGATAAATAGATAGAGGGGGGTAGAGAGGCACACACACATATTTTACAACTGTGTAAGACTACCTGTTCACAAATGTAAAAGTTGTAGATTTAATCTTTGATAGGTGCATAAGGAGCTAAAAGTTGCAGATGTAATCTTTGATAGATGCATAAGGAGCTAAAAGTTGCAGATGTAATCTTTGATGGTGCATAAGGAGCTAAAAGTTTTCTCAATTTTATTTCATTACAGGGTCAGTGTCGGATTAACAATATAGCAAAAGTATCATATACTACAGGCCCCTCTACCAATCCTGATTCAGTGATTATGCACTTCCCGTATTACTATAGTACTATACTACCTTCAACTTTTATGAATGATTGGGTGTTTACGGTTTTAGCCAATTATCACCTTTAATTGGGGTTATTATTTAACGCAGTAAATAATGGAAGTGTGATATCTGTGAGAAACATATACACCACATAAAGACAGCCGAAGGTATTGAAAACTGAAGATTAGCCTGAGCAATACGGATAGCAAGTGGATAAACATTGACTTACTTTGATATCAATGACCATATGTGACATCTTGTCCTCA